>JADRCD010225132.1:0-21528 GCA_019843815.1 Montemys delectorum | reverse complement strand
AAGGAAAAGAAAGGAAAGGAAAGGAAAGGAAAGGAAAGGAAAGGAAAGGAAAGGAAATCTAGCTTCTTTTTGCTTTGAGATGCCCATGCAGGCTGTCAGAAAGCAAGGACAGGAAATAAAAAGGCATCTACACTGGAGAGAATAGTGCCAGTCATCAATCAGCACACAGACTTCATTATAGCCACAGAAAGAACTGAAAATGGAGAAGGTCCTAGAGCCACCCCCTATTTCCAACAATGGAAAAACAAGAACTTGTAAAGAAGATCAAACAGTTAAGAAGAGAGAAAGACAGAGTGGAAGCCTAAAGCAGGAGGGCATGGCCTGTATTACATCTTATGCTGTGAACCAAACCTTGGTCCTCTGCCAGAGCAACAAAGGGCTCTTAGCTGTTGAGCTGCCATATCTCCAGTCCCTTGTTTTGTTTTCTGGTATCAGACTCGTACTATGTGGTCCATGCTGGCCTGCTCTCATACTCCTCCAGCCCCCACCTTATAGTGCTAGGACTGGTTACAGGCACATACATATCACATACAACCTTTTGCATTGGCTATTATTACAGTCTTCTAATCTCATAATACCGAAAACAAAAGTAGGAAAGAATGTCAGCTGATCTACTTTGAATGTCAAATACAATGTTGATTTCTGAAAACTACAACAGGTGATAGTGTACACAAACCAAGGGAAATTATGTTCAGGAAGCAAATGAACTAATGCTGGTTTAAAAATTATTAATACACCAGATTCAGGGGACATGTCCAATCTTTTGATGCTGTCATCTACAAATGTATTTATTAGGCCACAGTCACTGCAATATTAGGATACATATATGGCCCAAAGGCTGCAATAGACTAAGGCCTATTTGGAAAGGCTAAGAATGTAAGACGCTGACTGAAAAGGGGTGCAGTAGCAAGAGTGCCTTGTTGAGAACGCCAGGCTAAAACTGCCTGTCCCGTATTTCTATACTAACATTATGGCCAGATGTAGGTGAGCCAGAACTACCAGAGCAGAGCTAAGCAGCCCAAGATGCGGCTGCGGAAGAAACCAAGTCTAGCCAACACCATCTGTGAAGGGGAGGCTGAGCCATTCATCCTCATTCAACACTCCCTGTACATGGTACTACCCAAGAGTCAGAAAGCTGGTAGTTCAGTTCCCTTACCAAGGATGACCTTTCCAGTCTGATGAGAAGTAAACCAAGGGACTGAAAACCTCTAGTTACTAAGTCCTAATTAAAAACATTACACGAAAGGGCTGAGAGCTCTCCAGGTCTACCAGTCAAAAAGGGAGTTTCCTTTACCCAATGTGTACCAACCAAACGGGTTTTCTCACAGTTCTTTTTTTGCGTGTCTGTGTGTGTGTGTGTGTGTGTGTGTGTGTGTGTGTGTATGCCTGATATAGGGCAATTAATAAACACTTTCCTGCCTCTTCTCATGATCATTTCTCCACCAACACCCAGAATGAAACCTATTTCCCCCCCCAAGGCCTTTGGTTCTTACAGTACATCCACCACTCATAGCTTTTCAGTTTGTTTGTTTCCTCACTCACTGAAGAACAAGAACAAAACCTACTTTACAAGATTGGTAGCATGTTAAAATGCTAATCATTCTATCTGGAATGTGATGGGAGTTGAATACACAAACATATTTTTGGGTGGGAGAGGGAAACACAGAGTTTCACTGTCTTGGAACTCAACAGACCAGGTTGTCCTTGAACTCACCAAGATCCCCCTGCCTCTACCTCACAAGTGCTGGGATTAAAGGTGTGTGCCTTGCTTCTCTTTTCCTCCTTCCTCTGTTTAAGGCCTCAGACTTTGGGGATGACCACGTTTTGCACCATGTAACAGATTTGACAGCTACCTGCGGTTAATGTGCATGCCCAGTAGACTCCTCCAATGGTGGCTTATAGTTCTGGATATCAGCTATGGTCACTACAAGGATTTTCTCTCTTGTGACTGGGAGCTGGGGACAAGGGGCTGCCACACTCTTTGGCTCATGACCCCTGCACAATCACAATTTACAATGCCTTGCTTCCTAATCACCTCCTGTCTGAGGCTCCTTTCCCTCTGACTCCAAGTGATTACAAGGACACTGGTGTGATTTAGAGCCCACCTCGATAATCCAAGATCCTCTCCCTGCCTCAAGAACCTTAATCAGAGGTATAAATAAAGCGACAATAATATTCCAGGAATTAATACCTAGGTATATTTGGTGATATTTTTCAGCACGGCACAACATATTCACACAAAGAGTTTAAGCTGAAGATTTAATATATGGCACCCTTATAGTTCCACTCCAGAACAACCACCACCAACTCTTCAAGTACGATTTCAAAGGCGAAACTTTCACTCACATGCAACCTTACACTCAAATCATTGCATTTCACAGAATCTAAATCTTTCCTTCAGTGTGTACCTCTGAAGTCAGACCATCACCAACCTAACGAAATGAGGCATTCTCCATCAGGCTTAATGGTTCTAAACAACACTGAGCTCAGCAAGCATGGCAAGAAGCTGGAAGGGCAGGGCACGGTGGCCACACCTTTGACCCGAGGCAGAGGCAAGAGGGTATTTCAGTGCAAGGCTAGTCTTGTCTACAGAGCAAGTTTCAGGACAGCCGGAGAAACCGTCTTGAAAAAAAAAAAAAAAGGGAAATCAGGAAACTTCAACTAGGAAATATTTCAAGTTTTATACTTTTTAGACATCTCTGGCAGATCCAAGAATCACTGTGAAAAATGACAACATGCTGGTGGAAAGGTTTTATTTTTTTCAATTTGTGTACACGTGTTTGTTGTGGGAGAAGGGTGCCATGACACTTGAATGGAGGTCAGAGGATAATAACTGAGGCGTCAAGCCTTACCTTCAACTTCAGTGGAACTCAACACAGCTTACCAGGCTTGCATCATTAAGCAGGAAGTGCCTTTTGCCCAAAGCCATCTGGTCTGCTCTAACACAACATGAAGAATAGAATATATACATGACTTCATTCAGGAATCCCCTTCATGTAAGACAGTCAGCCTCACTTTTCCTTTGCGGTATTGAGGTCAAACCTGAGGCCTGAGCTCATACTTGACAAGCATCTGACTCCTTAGCTCTAACCCAAGGCACCACTCAGTCTTCTTTCTTTTCGTTTTTGGGATTTTTCGAGACAGGGTTTCTCTGTGTAGCCCTGGCTGTCCTGGAACTCACTCTGTAGACCAGGCTAGCCTCAAACTCAGAAATCCACCTGCCTCTGCCTCCCAAGTGCTGGGATTAAAGGCGTGTACCACCACCGCCAGGCTTTCTTTTTCTTTTTAAATATTTATTTTCATTTTATGTTGTCAGTGTGAGTGCCTGTACATGCATATACAATGCCCTTAGGAGCAAGAAGAGGGTAACAGATCTCTGGAACTTGGGTTAAAGGTTGCAAATCTGTTAGTGCTAGGAACTGAACCCATGTCTTCTGCAAGAGCACCCAGTGTTCTTAACTGTTACATCATCTTCTCAAACCCCATTTTTCTTTCCTTTTGAAAAAATATTAAGGATTGTTAAAAAGTTTTATTGATTTAAAAATGAGATTTAGAGGGGAAAGCAGAAGAGGTGCTTAGAAAAAGGCTACTATATACAAGCAAGACATGAATATGGGTTTCTCAAAATAACTGATTTTTTTTTTCCTCTTAAAGACAGGCTTCAAAAAAAAAAAAAAAAAAAAAAAAAAAAAAAAAGAAGACAACAGGCTTCTTGGGGGTCAGGAAGATGGCTCAGTATTAAAGGCCCTTGTTTCCAAGCCCAACAACTTGAGTTGGATCCCTGGAAATGACATGGTAGAAAGAACCAACTTCTGAAAGCTGTCCTCTGAACTCCACATGCACATGTAAGTCCTCCTATCATAAGCCTACCAATGCTAAAGTCACAGTCACAGGACAGACAGTTCATTTTCATTTCCATCTTCATTGCCAGGAAGGAAGCTCATTAGAGCTGACTCCAATGTCTCTGCTTCTATTTTCCCCATTTACATCCTCACCTACAGCACTGACACCACCCACCCACACACTGAAATGGCAGTGTTCCCTAGTCAGGAACAACTTGCTCAAGAATAACTTTTACTCACATTAGAAGCCACAATGCAATGCCAAATACTAGCACTCAAGACAGAGGCAGGCAGATCTCTTTTTGAGTTTGAGGCCAACCTGGTCTACAGTTGTAGCCAGGGCTACACAGAGAAGGGCAAAGTTGATGACAGGACGGTCATCTCAATTTTGAGGGAGGGATGTAGCTCAGTAAAGCTCTCAAAAAGCATGTGGGACCTGGGTTCTTCCCCAGCACTGAAACAGATATTAAGTATATGATCTCCTATAAACACTTAGTCATTTGTAAAGAAGTACATTTCTCTGTTTTAAAGATTGAAAATTAGCCGGGAGGTGGTGGCGCACGCCTTTAATCCCAGCACTTGGGAGGCAAAGGCAGGTGGATTTCTGAGTTTGAGGCCAGCCTGGTCTACAGATGAGCTCCAGGACAGCCAGGGCTACACAGAGAAACCCTGTCTCAAAAAAACCAAAAACCAAAAGAAAAAAAAAAAAAAGAAAAAAAAAAGAAAGACCAGGGTGTGACTAAGTGGTAAACTGCAATTTAATACACACTCAATTTAATATGCACTCAATCCCTGGTAAGGGAACTACAAAACGGAAAAAAAAAAAAAAAAATGAAGCTGGGTGTGTTAGTACACACATGTAATTCTAGCACTCAAGAGACTAAATCAGATTTTCATGAGCTTCAAGCCAGGTAGGGCTACACTACAGAATTCTGTTTCAAAAAAAAAAAAACAAAAACAAAAACAAAACAAAAACAAACAAACAAAAAAAACCCCCCAAGACTTTAGGGATCCCCTACTTCATTTTAAACACCAAAGAGATGCCTTGGCCAGCGCTCCCTAGAGAGCACTTATCATGTGGTTACTAGTACAGTTCCCTGAAACCACTGGACTGTTACTGAAAATTAATCATAGAGCTGATATGCACCTTAGTGGCAAAGTGCTTGCCTAGTGTGTGCAAGGCTCTAGCTAGATCCTCACACCACAAAAAGCCATAGCTTACTAACAAGAGTTACAATTAGGAAATGGCCACTTCACATTCAGAGACCACAGATCAAGGGCATATATGTACCAGTACACCAGCTGACTAACACCTAAGATCTCCCTACCATTTCCTAGTAACTTAATAAAACTAATGTTTTTAATATCCAAATCCTGTTTTAGGTATCAAATTTTAAAAGTAGATTTATATAGGACGCACCCAGAAAGTTGACACAGGAAGACTGCCTCGAATGAGGCTAGCTTGAGCTACCTATCTCACAAGTACTGCTCATGGGGGTTGGAGGGGACGACGACGACGGGACATTGAAGAGATGGTTTGGTAAGTAAGAGTGCTGGACCCAAGTTCAGAGTTCAGATCCCATGTTTAACTCACAGTTGGGGGAGTAGAAACAAGACATACAACATCCTTATCTGACCTCTCCAAGCCCTTGTACATGGCACAACACACACAACTGTAAGGTATGACGAGCACTTACTTATTCAAAGCAAGAGCAAGAATAAAGTCATCTGAACAAGAGGAGGAGTTAAACAAAAGAATGCAGGGAATCTTAGGAGACCCTCTCTGTACTAACCGTACTGCTAATCAGAGATGGGCTACCCAGGCCGACTTCACGACAAGCACAAGTGCCTTTGTTAGCAACCACCTGGGTGTCCAGTGTAGGTCTTTACCCACTTTTTATTTATTTTTGTTTGTTTGTTTTTCTTGTTTTTTTTGAGACAGGGTTTCTCTGTGTAGCCCTGGGTGCCCTGGAACTCAGAAATCCACCTGCCTCTGCCTCCCAAGTTCGCCACCACTGCCCAGCCCTTTACCCACTTTTTAAAATGATATGTATGCATGCTCGGTATCCAAGGCTAGAAAGTATCAGAGCCCATCACAACAGTTGCATCACCATTCCATGCTGACAATCAAACCCTTCAGAAATGTAACCAGTGTTCTTAACCACTGACTTCCCAAGTCTCTGTTTTTTAACAAGTTTTTCAAAAGCTTAAAATGCTTGGTAGTAGATAGGAAAGGAACCCTAAACTTTCCTAAAAGCGACTTTTTCCTGTTGGCAGAAGAGAAAAGTTTAGGGTTCCTTTGTCAGTAGCAATTAAGGACTTTGACTGTCACAGAGCTTAGCAGGTTAGGGCTCCCAGTGACCAGACTGGGGTTGCTTATATAGGGCACGTAGCTGACAGGACTGCTTTGGAGAATTTTGAGGATTTGGTTCCATGGAAATGTATAATTGTGGTCTATCTACTGTGTGATTAAAAACATAGTAAATGAGGTTACCAAACAACTGACAAAGGCCATCACTGACAAGCCTTGAGTTTTTCTGAATGTATAGAATAAGGAACAATGTAACAATTTGACTTTATTTCAAGTTAATGTTTTTTTTCTAGTGTCACATGTTTTTACTCAATTGACCACATATTAGGTTTAACAGGAGATAATTAAAGCCACCTAGGATTCTCTCAAGGTTGAATGCTTTCGGTAAGTGATTTCCTTTATTATTAGGTATATAAAAACAAATTTACTCCTACATGATTCTGATAACTATTTCCAAAGAAATACAGCTGTCAATAATGAAGGAAAAACCTAAACATCGATTTGAAAATAACTACAAATATTCAAAACATAGGCAAACTCTAAGTATTGAAAGTGTTTAGGCTTTAATTTTATCCATAAAAAATCATTATATTATGGGTCATCATTAAGCCACTAAAAATGGATGAATACATGCTAATCCAGATACAAAAGGGCAAATATTTTCTGATTTTATTTGCATAGTGTCTGGGATAGGTGAACTCAGAGACTAGTGAAAGAGGAGGACTGGGAAGTGACTGCTCGTGTGAAGCCACCATGGTGATTTATGATTATAATCCCAGTTTGGGCCACAATGTTAGACCCTTGCCCCCCAAACCAAAACAAAACATGAAGTGGTAGGTTGTGGTGGCACACCCCTTTCTTTAATCCTAGTTCTGGGGGAGCCAAGGACTGGTGGATCTCTGTAAGTTTGAGTTCCAGGCCCACACGGAAAGATGAGGTTTCAAAAAGCAAACAAGCCAAAACAGAACTGATAACCATTTCTTGTGTAAGTTTCCTAAGCGATTGAGACATCCCATCTTGTAGGAAACTCCTTAAGCAGGAAGAAGATAACTCAAAATAGATTCAGGAAGTCCCTGAAACTGACCAGACTCTCTAGGTCCCTCCTTACCCGAATAAACAATAGCAGAGACTCAACAGAAGGAAGCTTTCAGACCAGATTACCATCCTTGGAAGAGATTTAGACCAACTGAGGCACCAAGAAAGGGCACTCTCTAATCTGTTCAGCTGCCTGCAGGCTGTGCAGTGTGCTCCTGGTTTCTAGCCTTGTGAGTCTCACTCATGCTGGGTGGGCTTTGAGAACAAATGTCTTTCATTTCTGCTCCTGTAAGTGACCCCTAACTCATACTCCTAAAACTAACCCAATAAAGCCCATTGATTCACCATCGATCTGGTGTGGGTTCCCTATCTGGGGTGAGTAAACTTGTAAGTTGCATCTCCCTAGAAGAAGTTTTGTCATATAGCATCATTACAGTATTTCATGATGAACTATGGAAAACAAGAAGGGGAAAAGGAAAGGAGCAGGCTTCTAGGCCTATCATGGTTACAGTACTTTGCTACTGTTTCATTCAAACTATGACCCCCCCTCCCCACACCGAATGAATGCTGCCATGGTTCAGAGGAGGACAAGCACAAAAGCAGAGACCTACAAAATCCCCAAGTATCTGGTTCCCACAAATTTCTACTAAAACGTGTTAAAACAACAACAACAACAACAACAAAAACCTCCTAGAGGTACAAACAAATAACTAGTGTCTTGAGATGACTCAACATTGTTGCTGGGCTGTGGTGTCTCCCATCTTTTATTGCACTGGGGAAGCAGAGATAGGCTGATCTCTTGAGTTCAGGCCAGCCTGGTCTACAGTGAGTTCCATGACAGCCAGAGCTACATAGGAAAACTCTATCTGGAAAAAACAACAAAAGACTACCCCACATGTACTATCTTTATAAGAACTGCTAAGTTTGGGGCTTTCGTAAATCTGTGGCATCCTAGTTTAGTTAATCTAATGCACTAATTTAAAAAAATGTATACGCTGTGCAGTTGCAACTCAAGCCTAGGATCAAATGAAGTCTATTCCTACCATAGCAACATACAAGACGCAATTACATTTAATTTAGCTAATCTGTTTATACTTCTTCACCTACTGCAGTCTTAATTTAGTTCTGAAGATTAAACTATTTTCAGAATCTGAACCTGGGACATGCATAGCTGACCACACACTACTTAAGCTTCTTTTTGGTAATAAGTGCAAGCCACAGAGGCAAGGAAGAAGGGTAATTTACCACAAGACATTTCTGAGGAAAGAGGCCATCCCTCACTCTTGGCATTAAATATTTATAAACACTGTTTTTGCCGACTACTCAGTAACACACTAGACAATTAAGGTTTTTAAGAAATAGATATTAAAATGCCCCAAGTTGTTCTATGTGCCCTGTAAGCAGCCAATCACACAATGACTAAATGCCAACTTAATTGTCCATTAACCCACCTTAGCGAGGTCCTTCACTTTCTCCCCTAAACACACACTATTCATCAATATCACACTACCAAGTGTTTTTCTGTCTAGAAAAGCAAATTAACAACTTGATAAGATCTATGACAAACATGTGAATCAAGATATTTTATAAGTTTTATATAGTTAATGTATTCAGTACTCCAAATTTGGTAAATTTATCTAAATCTGCTTTCGTTATTTCATTCTTATTAGAAGTGGAAAGGACCTTTTAAAGATCTCCGCATGCAAACTACTGTTAGCAACCAAAATGTGTTGAAGGCACTGGATAACTATTAGGTACTGGCTAGCTAAGTTGCATACAGTGCCTGATAACCTACTGTGCAGATCATAACCAGAGATTCATTCAGTGAAGAACAGCGCCCTGAGCACTTCCCATTAGATTTCTACAGGGCGCTTTCTCTCTTCTCTGAACCACGGACCCATCAAGCTGACTGTCACTTGGATACTACTATAGACTAGCTTTTCATACATTTCACTCACTCCTCCAAATTTTAACATTTTAATAAACTATACGTCGAGGCTCAAGTTAAGCTCTCAAATTCAAATTTAATCATCACAAGGGCTACATGAACTAGGTATGGTCAGATTATTCTGTCTAGCTAGTTTCTTAACAAGGAGGCTGACTAGCTTGTTAACATAGTACTAGGATAAAGTGAACAGTCAACGGCCTTTCCGCGGCTCTAAGTTGATTTTACTCATGCAGGGAAGGAACTCTCCTGTGCCCTTCACAGTCTTCCTGACTTTCGCTAAAAGTCATATTAAAACAGTAAAACAAATTATCCACTTTTTTGATTCTTTTCGTGGGGAAAACAAGGCTACAGATATTGAGAGCTATGTGATTTTATTAGCTTGGTGGCAAATGTTCCGGCCCTTTCTTTCCGTAACTCCCGTTCTAGGTCGAGCAGGCGAGGGGCGCGTTGGCAGCGCGAGTGACAGGCTCCAACGGCCGCCGAACCCGCACACGAGAGCCCTACGTGCCACCCAAGTCCCGCCCCGCAGCGGCGACGGCCGGGGCCAGCGTGACCGCGGGGCAGCTGCGGCGGGCTCTGCGCCGCCCGCTCCGGCAAGGGCTTCAGGGAGACGCTACGCGTCCGAGGGAGCGGGGCGGAGCGGGGCGGGGCGGGGCCCCGACAGCCCCCGGGGACGGCGAGGAGCGGCGCGCGTCCGCCCTGCGCCACGGCCCTGTCAACGCCCGGCGAGGGATCCGGCGCGGGGCGGCGCCCTCAACCGGCCCGTCGCGCGTCCGTTGGCCCCTCCCTCCCCGCCCGCCGCCACAGCCCGCTTCCGCTCGCACAAACTACGCCATTGCGGCCTAGCCGGGCGCCGCCCCTCCCCCGCGCCGCCATCTTCGCGGCCCGCCGCCCCCGCCATCTTTTGGGGCCGCCATACTTGCCCGGGCGGAGAAGATGGCGGCGCCCATCACACACATAAAACATGGCTTCCCTTCAAAACAAAAACATCCCGAGCAGCGGCGCGCCGCTGGCACTCACCTGAAGACCACATGGTGACCGAGAACTCGCCCTCCAGGGTCTTGATCTGCACCTGCTTCTGCTCCCACTTCTTATTCCCCGGGTCGGCGCCGCCACCGCCCGCCGCGCCGGCCCCGCCGCCCAGGTAACTCTTCTTGCCACTCTTTTTGCCGCCGCCCTTCTTAACGCGGCCGCCGCCCGACGAAGACCCGCCGCCGCTCTTGCCGGCCGCCGCCACGGTGACCAGCGTCTGCTCTATGTAGTCGTCGTCGCCGCCGGCCGGCGCGGGCACCGGAATGAGGATCTGGTCCTCGAACCCGTCCTCGGCGCGCAGCCCGTCCGAGTCGTCTCCGCCGACCACCTCCTCGCGCGTCTGCACCAGGATCACCTCCTGGTGGTGGTGCACTTGGGTCGGGTCGTCGGTGACCAGCGGCTGCAGCGCGATCATGGGCGGGTGGTGGTGGTGGTGGTGATGGTGGTGGTGGTGGTGGCCGGCGTGCCCGTGGCCGCCCCCGCCGCCGTGGTCGCCGCCGCCGCCGTCCTCGTCGTCTTCGTCGTCGTCCTCCTCCTCGCCCACCACCGTGGTCTCGATCGTCTCCACCGGGATGGTCTCCACCTCGATCTCATGCAGTTCCACGATCTCGGCCGGCATCTCCGAGCCGTCCGTGGCGATGTAGAGGGTGTCGCCCGAGGCCATGGCTGAGGGCTCGGCCGCCACGGCCGCGGCAGCCTCGGCTCCTGGGCTGCGGGAGGGCGGGCGAGGAGGCGGCCGGCCGTGGGGAAGGAAGGCAGCGGGCGGGCGGGCGGGCGGGGGGGGGGGAGGGGGCGGGCGGCGGGGGAAGGGGCGGGCGCGGCGGCCGCGGGGCTTCCCCGCCTCCCGAGATCGGTGCGCCCCGCGCTCGCTCGCTCTCTCGCTCGCTCTCTCGCTCGGCCGCTGCTCGTCCTGCTCCCCGCCTGGCTAGCCCAGCCTCGGCCGCCTGCCCCGGCTGGCCGCGCCTCCTCCCGCCCTCCGGGCCGGCGTTACGCTGCCCCCTTCCTTCTGCGCCTCCGCCTCCTTCCACACAAATACCAACTCCTCAACCCGAGCCCAGATCTCGCCGCCGCCGCCGCCGCCACACTGCTCCGGCTCGGCCTCGCGAGACTTCCGCAAGGGGGTCTCGGCCCGCCCCGCCCCGATCCCACTCGCCGTTGCGGCTCTCGCTCCTCCCTCTCCGCCAATCGCACCAGCCCGCTAGTCGCCGGGGCCCCGCCTACTCCCGACCAGGCTCCTCCCGATTGGGGAGCCGCTGGAGGAAGGGGGCGTGGCGGCCCTCACGCGCGCTGGCTGGCCCCCGGCGCGTGACGTCAGCTGCGCGCCGCCCGGCCGTCGCCTTTACGGCACTCCGTGCGCGTCGCGCGGGCCCCGCCGTACTCAGTGCAACAGCGACAAAACGGCCGCTCGGGGCCCTGGCCGGGTGCGGGCAGAAGCGGGGCGTCGGCGCCGCGCCTTCCGCCTCAGGAGCCGGTGAACTTTCCGCGCGACCCCGGCGCACGGTAACGAGCTGGGATTGAGGGGGGCGCGCGCCTGGGGCTGATGTGCCGCCGGCGGAGCGTGCGAACAGCGGCCGTGTCGCCGCAATAAAGTGTGCTCTGACGAGAAACGCCTGTGCTTGTTTTTTGTTTTCCTGTCTGTTTTGCCTTTGCTCGTGACTCTCGGTTCCGTCGAGCAGCGCCACGGAAAGCATTGCCCGCCGTGTGCTGGCCCCTGGGCTCTGTGGGTCGCGGGCCGGTGGGCGGCGCGCTAGGGCAACCGCAGCGGGCGGAAGCGGCGCGCGCAGCCTAGGGTT
This sequence comes from Montemys delectorum, assembly GCA_019843815.1. Lineage (NCBI taxonomy): Eukaryota > Metazoa > Chordata > Mammalia > Rodentia > Muridae > Montemys > Montemys delectorum. The sequence continues at coordinate 9,567 of JADRCD010225132.1, read as the reverse complement.
CACCGTTAGAAGTGTGTCCGTTATTCTTTTATGACCCGCGGAAACCGGAGACCGAGCCGTTGAGTGCCTGTTGGAACTAAGGGTCTGGGCTGCTCCAGTCGTGCGACTCAACTATAATAGCTTTCTAAAAATTCCCTTCTATCTTTGAATAACTTGACACAGGCTTCGCCTATTCCTCGCTCATAAATATTCCTTTCGCCCAAAAGTCTTTGCATTTAACTCTTTAAAAATTCCCTGTCTTTTATGCCTTCCCCATTATAAGTAACAGCTTAGTTTCTCCAAGTTCAAAGCAGCTAGTTTAAGATACATTGTAGTGAAGTGTTTCTTCTGTGCTTCGTTTCCGTAGACCAGGTGTGGTTTAAAGCAACATAAAGATAGATTGCTTTTTTTTTTTTCTAGAACCGAAAATTTGAGCCAAGTGTGTCATATTTGTTTCTTAGATTTAACACCCACCGTCATGTGTTGAATCTTCTGCTTTACTCTTATCTACTGGAGTTGTTAGTGTTGAAGCTGGAGTGTATTCTAAACTGCATTACATGCATCTTAGGCCAAACTTATTTGAACAGTTGGGCATTTTCTAGTTTTAAACCTACTACTTAGAGTCGAAGCAAGGTGTGCTTGTGCATGTTTATAGTCTTTGGGGAAGGGGGCTAGTCAGGAGTTTAAAGCCAGCCTTGGCTACATGTATACTTTTTCTGAAATAAATACCTTGTTTCTAGGTTCACTTCATAGCCTGCTCTGTCCCAAAACTTTCTTCGGCCCCTGAGTCCCAGGTTTGAAGTTACACATTTGTGCTACAACAACCTGCCTTTAATCCCTAATCTCGACATGAAGACAAATGCTTATTGACAGGCATTTTTAAAGGCATTTCTCTTGCACCAGCAATTGCACGCTGGTTTCCTCCCTCCTGTATGAGCAGAAGCTTTGATGTCTCTGAAATTGCTGTCATTTCCCATTTTCCTAAAACTTAACTTTAAATGCATTTTATTTAAGACATAAATGTGGGAAGGCTGAGGGGTAAGAGTGGACAAAAGAAATGTCCATTAAAGAGAACCTGATACCTCTTATCCAAGCTGAATTTACTGACAATTTACTTGTGTGAGTCATGTATAATAGGTAAGCATTTTATCACACATCTACCAAAAAAGGGGGGGGTTTGTCTCTATTATATATTTCTTGCTGTTCTGAAACACGATATATTGACCAGGCTGGCCTCAAACTCAGAGATGCACCTGCCTCTGCCTCTTGAGTAAGATTAAAGGAAGGCATGTGCTACCAGACCCAGCCGTTCTTCCTTTGAATAAAATCAGGCCAGTTATTAAATGTTTGTAGACAAGCACAATGGCTCATGGTTGTAGTTCCAGTGCTCAGGAAGCTGCGACAGAAGGATCACCAAAAGTTGCAGGGAAGCCTGGGCTACATACAACTTGTCTCAAAAACAAAAATAAAAAAACCTGACTGTACCATATTCCTACATTGGATAGTTTGAGATTGGTTCAAGCTCTGTATTCATGCTATTTTCGTACCAGCTAAGATTTGGCTGCTTCGTGAATTTGGTCAGGAGACAGTCTTGTTAGGGAGCCTAGGCTTGTCCTGAACTCACAGCCTCAGTCTCTCCAGGGCTGTAATTGCAGTACGTGCACCAGTATACCTGGCTGATCATGCTTTTAGGTTATTGTCTAGTTGCTGAATAGTTAATTCAAATAATTCAGGTTCTGCCTCAACTAGGAATTGAAACTATTAGAGCTAGACAGGGAGAAGTAGAGTGGTTTTTTAGTTATAGAAGCTAGAGATCTTTGTCTTACTTTTAGATCTTAACATCTGGACTACAAAAGAGATATGTATACCCCTGAAATCAATGCATATATTAGGATTAGAGTTTGGATCTGGGTGAAATAATCTATACATGAAGCATCCCGTGTCATGTTTGTAAACCAGTACCATTTATTATTTATTTTTTGTACAGCCTTGGTCAAATTCTTTCTCTTAGATCAAATGGCTTGTTGTGAATGAATCTGACTATTGTTCATAAATAAAGGAAAGTTGAAATTTTATCATAATTTAACTTCCAATTTTCTTTGTTCATACAGTGCTTTTTAATGGATACATAATAATGGGTTTCATGTTGACATTTTCATACATATACAGTGTATTTCAATAAACATACACCTCTCCACTCCTGCTCCCACTGACCCTCTTCCTCTCCCCAGCTAGTCCCTCTACTTATGTCATGTTTGTGTGTGTGTGTCTGACTGCCTATCTCCCAGTAAGTTACATTACCATGGTAGTGTTTGTAACCACATTTCACTACATAGCTGTTGCAATATGAAGTTGCAGGAACTTGCTTTCTGTTTGTGTTTGAGGAGGTCAGTATGGTAGAGTTGGAAGAGTTTGTGTAGATGGAAGTTACCTAGTCCTTTCTATGCTTGATAAGGAGTTGAGTGAATCCAGCAAGGATAAATAGATGCTTTGATAAACAAGCAGCCCGTAGGCAAAAGAGGAGGTTGGCTATGAACAGATAGTTCACTAGGACTTACTTAGCTTTTATTTATTTTTAGTTATGGGTGGTCTTGAGCACACAAGTCCAGGTATCCACAGAGACCAAAGATATGAGATTCCCTGTAGCTGAGTCTTATAGGCAACCACTAGTGAATGTGGTACTGGGAAGTAAGTTCGGATTCTCTGCAGACCAAAGGTTATGGTCTTAATCAAAGAAGCATCTCTCCAGCCCTCTTATCGCTCTCTTAGGAAGAGCAGAGAGTTGAAAACAGTGTCCATCCTTGCTTCATAGAGTAAAGACCTCTGAGAGAAAGAAGCACCCCAGCTGTGACTTGGAAGTTTAGCGAATTAGGAAGTGTTTAGGCCAGCGCTGCTGTAGAATAGCCTTTAATGCAGGCTTCAATATGAAGGAGTGATAAAAGTGAGCTGATGATTTCATAAACATTTAAGGCAAGTCACAGTCCTCTGTATGGAAACATCATTAATTACCCAGCTCGAAGAAACAGTAGAGGATAGCATAAGTTTATCATCACTTCTGGCCGTCCTTTTTTTTTTTTTTTTTTTCTCGTTTTAATGTATTTTTATGAGCCATTCTTTGTTCTGAGTTAAACTTAGGGGTTAATCATGGAAATTAGACTAGAAATGTAGTTCTCATATGTGCTTAGCATGTACGGGGCCATAAATTCTAGAACTGCCACTCCCAGTGAAGACCACAAGGCCATTGTCATGGTGAAGTTAAACAGCTAACACCCGATCATACCCAAAGCAGCCCTCCCCCCTGCCATTTAACACCTGCACACTGTCACAGCCCTTGCCTCTCACCTGAGTTACACCAACCCTTTAGTTAACTCTAGTTGCCTCAGCATCTCTTATGTGTATGTGTATGTGTGTGTTTGTTTGAGTGTACACACATGTGTACAGGTGCCTTGAGAGTCTAGAAGAGGATGTCGGATCCCCTGGAGTTGGAATTAGATGTAGTTTTAACTAGCCAGGGTGAGTGTTGGGAACCAAACCTCTCAGCAAGACCCCAAGGACTCTAAACTACCGAGCCTTCTCTTGCCCCACCATCTTTGTATTTTGACCTGCACAACTTCAGTGGCTTTCATTATGAACTCTTTTCAATTGCTATATTTTTGTCCTTATCATTCCTAATAACTGTTTCACATCCAGAATCATAAATGTCCTGTCATCCCAATCTTTTCTCACACTGTCTCCTTATTAGTAGTGTGTGTTTTGTGTCAGGGTCTCTGTAGTGTTGGTTGGCTTCATTCACTATGTAGGCCAGACTCAAAATCTTCCCTGCCGGGCAGTGGTGGCACACACCTTTAATCCCAGCACTTGGAAGGCAGAGGCAGGCGGATTTCTGGGTTCGAGGCCAGCTTGGTCTACAGAGTTCCAGGACAGCCAGGGCCATACAGAGAAACCCTGTCTCAAAAAACCAAAACTTTATTACCCTCTGCTTCTGGTACTACAAACATCTGATAAATTCAACCCTTGGACCACTTGCACATATCTCTGTTTCTGGAATCTGTTGGGGAAAATATTCATGTAGGCTCTAGTACCTGAGTATTTGATGCTAAGTAAAGATTTTTTGGAGAGCTAGGGATGTAATATAGATCAGTTGGTAAAGTGCCCAGCATCCATGTTCCACCCCCCCCCCAAAAAAAGGAGTTTTGTGTTTGTTTGTTTAAACAGTTTCACACAGCCCCAGCTAGGCTCAGACCCTTTTTGTCCTTGAGTCTGGAGGATAATGTTGAACCTTTCTCTCCATCTCCTACAAACTTGGAATACAGACTTGCATTATGATGTCCCCTTTTGCTTTCAAGTTCTTAACAAATCTACTTAGATCCATCTCCCTAACATAGAATTCCATGGCTTCCTACTTGAGGGAAATCAAAGGGGCTGGACATGGTGGCTAATCTTGTCTACATAACCATACCCATTTATTTTATTTTATTTTATTTTATTTTATTTTTTTGGTTTTTTGAGACAGGGTTTCTCTGTATAGCCCTGGCTGTCCTGGAACTTACTCTGTAGACCAGGCTGGCCTCGAACTCAGAAATCCGCCTGCCTCTGCCTCCCAAGTGCTGGGATTAAAGACATGCGCCACCACCACTCGGCCCCATTTCTTAAATTAAAATTAGATGGAAAGGTTCATTGTAATATAAAGAAATAAATTATCCTCAGACCACATGTAAGTGATGTCTATTTGTGATTATTTTCTCAAAGGAGAAAGTGAGTCAGTAGTAAGGAAATCCTTGAAATAGGGCTGTAGAAAGAGAATTAGGCAAAGCAGGCTTGGCCTCTCGTTCACCCCTCCCAAAGCAAATGTCTTAGAGGTAAAGCCTGTCACAGTTGCCATTTCCTGTGTTATCAGTGAGGTGAGGGGATGTTAGCAATGAGGCCTGGGGGGGGGGGTCTCACATCTACTGCAAATGCTCTAAGCAATGAGCTCTGGCCTGCCCCCAGGCACATATTTAAAAATGCATATTTAGTGGTGGGTATTAGAAATTATCTTAAAAAGATATCTGCATGTGTCAGAGACAAAGTAAGTGGGGAAAGTGGATGTGTACCTTGGTGCACTTGTGGAGGTCATAGGACAACTTCAGCTATCGGTCTTCCACATGTTTGAGACAGAGTCTCTTTGTTGTTAACTGCTGTGCACATTTCGCTAGCTGGCCCAAGAACTTCCTATCCTAACTGTAGGGTCACCACAGTCACTGGCATATGCTACCACACCCATTTTTACAGGATACACTGGAAGTTTGGGGGAGATGATAGACAAAAGCAAGCTAAGCAAGCCAGTGGCCTCTGCTTCATTTCCTGCCTCCAGGTTCCTGCTCTTAGTTCCCTTTATGATGGACTGTAAGCTCTCAGTTTAAATAAACCCTTTCCTTTCCAAGTTACTTTTGGATATGGTGTTTCTCAAAGCTAGGATACAGGAGTTGTGAGGATTCAAATTCTGGTATTGTACCCACTGAGCCGAGTCCTCAGCTGTCTTACTGACTCGTTATGGTTAGCAGGTCACAGATAGATAATGGGGTGCATAGGTTATGGTATTAGGAGATGTGGCCTTGTTGGAGGAAGTGTGTCACTGTCGGGGTGGGCTTTGAGACCTGTCTCCTAGCTGTCTGGAAGACTGTCTCCTGTTAGCCTTTGGATCAAGATGTAGAACTCTCTGCTCCCCAAGTGCCCCAGTGCCACGCTGCCTGGATGCTGCCATACTTTCCACCATGATGATAATGGACTGAACCTCAGAACCTATAAGACGGCCCAATTAAGTGTTGTCCTTTGTAAAAGTTGCCTTGGTCATGGTTTCTCTACATAGCAATGGAAACCTTAGCTAAGATAGAAGTTAGTACCAGGGACTGGGGTTTTGCTATGACTAGCCTAACTGTGTTTCTCTTTAGAGGAATGTGGATTTTAAAAGCCATGGAGTGCTTTAAGTAGGGCTTAATGGACCATCCTAATAGGAATATGGAAGACATTGGTGCTGAGGGTGATGCAGACCTGGCCCAAGACATTTCAGAGGAGAAGAATGTCAGTATGTGACCTAGAGACTGTTTTTGTGATATTTTGGAGAAGAACGTGGCTGGGTTTTTTTTTTTTTTTTTTTTTTTTTTTTTTTTTTTTTTTTTGCCCTTGTCAGAAGAGTCTGTCAGTGGCAAAGGTGAAGAGATTCAGATTAATTGTATTGACAAAGGAGGTCCCAAAATAATTCAGGTCAGACTCTGTGCTGTAGTGTAGTCTCAAGAAGAGCATCACGATGAAGCATAGCAAGCTTAAGAAAAAAAACACAAAATGTATGGATCAAGTCATAAAGGAGAACAAGGAAGTGAAATGGAGCTGGATCCTCTGTTTGAGGAGATAGTCATATTAAGGGAGTGATAATTTGGGGGCAGGATCCCACCCAGCTAAGTTTTTTGTTTTTTGTTTTTTGTTTTTTTTTTTTTTTTAAGATTTTAGTGTGTGTGTGTGTGTGTGTGTGTGAGTGTGTGTGTGAGAGAGAGAGTGTGACAAGTACACCGTAGCTGCCTTCAGAAGAGGGTATCAGACCATATTACAGATGGTTGTGAGCCATCATATGGTTGCTGGAAATTGAACTCAGGACCTTTGGAAGAGCAGTCACTGCTCTTAACCACTGAGCCATCTCTCCAGCCCCACCACCACCCAGCTAAGTTTATTGTTTATGTATTTGCTATTGAATAAGGAATATTTTGTACTTTTAATCTGGAATGAACTACAATCCAGAAATGGAGGATATACCTGTGATCTAGATTTTGAGGTTGAAAGACATAGCCTTTTGATCCAAATTTTAAGGAATAGTGACCATGAAAAGCTTAAACCCAGGCATGGTAGTACACACCTTTAATCCAAGGAGACAGAAGGCAAGGCAGATCTTGAGTTCTTGGCCAGCCTGAGACAGAACAAATTCTAGATGAAGAAAGGCTTACACCCAGGCATGGTGATACTTGCCTTTAATCCCAGCATTCAGGAGTAGAGCCATGCAGATCTCTGAGCTCAAGGTCTACAGAGCAATTTTCAGGACAGCCAAGCTTTAGGTAGTGAATGAGTTGCAAAATGGAAAGCTGGTGATAATAAAAGAGAACAAGGGGCCAGCTCCAGCAAGCAGCAGAACTTGGCAGCTTTGGCCATGTGATTCTAGCTTTAGAGTCAAGAATAAAAGGGCTACTGGGACAAATGCTGGCTAGCTGGAGCTAAGACATTAACAAGGATTAAGAAGAAACCAGATCACTGGAGTAAAATCTTCTGGAAAGTGTTTTCTGAGAGCACAAAGAAGCTGTGTTCTGTATATAGCTAATATTGTACCTCATGATGTGGTGGACTTAGTAATATGTAAGAACCACTAGATGGTACTGGCTTTGAAGGTATGAAGGGGGTCATGGAGAGCAGCTGAGGCTTGATTCTACAAGAGGCCAGGGAAGGACATATATGAAGGTGCAGCCTCATTTGCAGTTGATAGCCCAGGACTGAAGGGTCATGCAAAGAATTTGAGGCTTGGCACCGTGAAGGGAGCCTCTAAGAGACTACTGGTGAAGCCTAGTTGCAGTGGAAGACTCCAGTGAATTGGAGATGCCAGTACCATGGGCTGATCACCAAGAATAGCAGCAGTGGAGTAGATTCAATCAGAGTCTAGAATAGTGCTGGAGAAGAGACCCAAGCCCTGTGGAGGAGCCCAGAAGATCATGTGTAGATTCCAGACACTGGAACAAGAAGGTATAAAGTTGGAGTTGCCTTGCCGGCAACCCCAAGATACTAGAGATGTCCCAGCAGTGGGATATGCCTGCTGAGGAAATCTGCTAACGGAACCAGCCAAAGGAAAATAATTGTGTGGCAATCAACACAGCAGAAAGGAGTTGGACATCAGACACGGAGATACAGAATTCGGAGTTTGCCCAGCTGGCTTTTGGTTTTGCTTTTTTCTAGGATTTCCTCACTATGTCGTTTTGGAATGCTAATGTATATCCTCTGATGTTGGAGGTATGTAATCTACTTTTTGATTTTATAGTGGATTACAGTTAAGAGATTGCATAAATCTCAGAAGAGACATTGAACATTACTGAGACTGTTACAGACTGTGGGACTTTTGAGTTTTCCCCGGTTTCTGTATTTTCTTTTATTATCCTATAGCTAGGTATGCCCCCCCCCCCCATAGACTCATGTGTTTGAACAAGCCTATAGGGGCCAGGGAGTAGAATGTGGTGGTTTGGATTTACCTTGCTTCCAATCCAGGAACTACAGGGAGCCTGAAGCAGCTAGTCTGAGAGATGAATTCATGCAGGCCAAGTCAAGGTCAAGTTGGGCTACATAGCAAGTACGTGGGTAGCCCTTGCCTCAAAAAAAGAAAAAAAATAATAAAAATAAAAAGCTGACCTGGGCTGGGCGGTGGAGGCGCACGCCTTTAATCCCAGCACTTGGGAGGCAGAGGCAGATGGATTTCTGAGTTCGAGGTCAACCTACCTGGTCTACAGAGTTCCAGACCAGCCAGGGCTACACAGAGAAACCCTGTTAACCCTAATTAAATGTTGTCCTTTATAAAAGTTGCCTTGGTCATGGTTTCTCTTCACGGCAATGGAAACCCTAACTAAGACAAGGTTTATTCACATCTCTTGTAGTTAATCAGTGGTCATTTTTCTTTCTTTCTTTCTTTCTTTTTTTTTTTTTAAAGATTTTTTTTTTTTTTTAGTTTTTCGAGACAGAGTTTTTCTGTATAGCCCTAGCTGTCCTGGAACTCACTCTGTAGACCAGGCTGGCCTTGAACTCAGAAATCCGCCTGCCCCTGCCTCCCAAGTGCTGGGATTAAAGGCGTGTGCCACCACTGCCAGCAAGATTTATTTATTATTATATATAAGTACACTGTAGCTCACTTCAGACACACCAGAAGAGGGTGTCAGATCTCATTGTGGGTGGTTGTGAGCCACCATGGGGTTGCTGGGATTTGAACTCAGGACCTTTGGAAGAGCAATCAGTGTTCTTACCCCCTGAGCCACCTCACCAACACCAGTGGTCATTTTTCTTGGGTTCTGCTCATCCCAACCTTTCCTTCAAATCCTTCCTACATTAGCAAATAGAATCATTGTAGTTTCCTCTTGCCATAGGTAGCTGTCCAGCAGGGTAGCTTGCTGCTAGGCCTCAGTGTACTCAACACTCTTTAATGTGTAGTGCTGCAAGCCAGTGGCTAGGGCTCAATGAGAGAGAACACATGCTTAGCACGAGTAGCCCCAGAGCTATCCCTAGCATGGGAGGGAAAGATAAAGCTACAGTTTCAGATGAGCCACCCCTTGCTTTCATACATGTGTAAATTTTTTTTACCGCATATTAGAACAGGTGTTTTTAATCACCCAGATTTAAGAACTTGAGCCCACCATAGTTAAAATGTAAATTTTCATCTTAGATTATGCAAGAACTACTTCCGTGTGGGAGGAGGGTCTTGGTTGTCATCTAACCTGTTATCTGGCCAGTTTAGTACAGCTAACTATAATAACTCTTAATCCTTGTAAGAACTGTTCAAAGGGGCTGGTGAGATGGCTCAGCAGGTAAGAGTAC
>JADRCD010225130.1:71509-86776 GCA_019843815.1 Montemys delectorum | reverse complement strand
CCCTCCCCATGCCTGCCACCCCACCCTCTCCCACTTATTGGCCCTGGCATTCCCCTACACTGGGGCACAAAACCTTCACAAGGCTGAGGTCCTTTCCTCCTATTGATGATCGAATTTGCAATCCTCTACTATACACATGCTGCCAGAACATTCAGTCCCACCATGTATAGTCCTTGCACAATGCATACGTTATTGCATTTGTTTTTGCAATTTTATTTCCTTTTAAAATATTTTTCTACTTAAGAAATTTTTACATGTATACAATGAAACACGGTCACATCCACCTCCAGTTAACTCTCCATCTCTCTCTAACATGACAGCCTCCTCCAAAGTTCCTATCTTTATTTACTTCCTTGTTTATTTATTTAGTGGTAACCTTTGTGCTGAATAGTGCTTTGTCAACTTGACACAGGCTGGAGTCCCTTGGGAAGAGGAAATCTCAATTGAAAAAATGCCCCCATTACATTGACCTGTAGAAAAACCTGTTGTATGTTTTCTTGATTAATAACATGGGAGAAACTATTCCACTGAGGGCAGTGCCTCCCCTGGATGGCTGGTCCTGAATAATATAAGAAAACAGGCTGAGAAACCAAGGGGAACAACATGCCTCTATTGTGTGGATCAGCTCACGCCCCCAGATTGCTACCCTCTGTGGGTGCCTTCCATGATTTCCTTCAGTGATAGACTGCTATGGACCTGTACACTGAAATAAACCCCCTCCTCCCTAGACTGCTTTTATTCATGGTGTTTTGTTGCCTTAATGGAAACCATAGCTAAGACAATCCACTAAGTCTATTTAGTGCCACCCATATGCTTGTGGGTGTGGGGCCATCCATGTAAAGCATGGGAAACATAGCAGTGGCCACACCCTCAAAAAAGAATGATTCTCCCTTCCCAAATCTTTCTTCTGTTTTATGGTACAACATGAAAATCTTAAAGATAGTGTGTTTATATAACCTTAAAATTGTTATGGTAACTAGGCAAAATTCAATTATTTAGGACCCAGGAAGAATATATTGATGTAGATGTGGGCTCATTTTCCTAAAGGATGAAGTGTTGATATAAAACCTGCATCACTCCCATTCCCTGAATACGATAAATCATCTCTAATTACTTAAAATGTCTAAGATGATACAAATGGTAAAGCTCCTTTCCTATGGGGAGAACAGGCTCTTGCACATGAGATTGTCTCCAGACGCACCTACTTGACCCATGATGAAAACAAGGCAGGCACCCTCTTGGCCAGACACCCTCTGACCTTAAAAACAATCAAACAAAAACAAGAACGAATAAGCAAACAAACAAAACCCTCACCGGCTTCCTCACTGCTGGATATCGACTCACTTCTTTAGTTCTGAAAAGAGCTAGGCACACTACCAGAAGAAAGGGAAGTATCAATATTTCCTAGCTGGAGAGCCTGCTGCTGTCAGCTTCAACAGCTGGCCGGGCAAGACACAGGTCCTGGTGCAATTCTGGCAGGAATAACATGGGAGGAACCAATCAGTTACAGCTTGGATTTAAGATATGTTTCACAAAATAAAACCTATACATGGTAACATTATTGCGCCAAGAACCTGTAACTAGTGGGGACATAGATCCTCAAAGGGAACCTGTTACGACTCTGCTGCTAAATGGACATAGTATTAGTCTGATTCCAAATGCCTTGTTGCTATACCCATAGATCAGTGCTTCACTCAATCCTCATTAGAGAAGCTTTTTCTTGCAATAGATGGTGATTTACTCATAGACTCACAACTGGCCAAGGTGCAGAGAATATAAGACTGCTAAATTCTCATCCTTAACTGGAATGCCTATACTACATGCTTTCTATCCAATACTTGGGGATCATTGTGAAAAATGAGGAAGAATGTGAGAGCTAGAGTGGTAGATAATTGCAAGGAAACTGTGTCCTTTGGAAACAGTAGAATTGCTGCACCTATGAACTCACGACAGTTATTACAACACATCCAAAGCCCATGCAACCTCAAGCCAAACCAAATCCCAGCATGAAGAGTGTCTAAATGGAGATGAAATTCCATTCGTCTGAGGGGGCTCTTGGCAATTGATGGCTACTGGGAAAGAAAGCTTCAGTTTTATTCAGGAGTATTACCATTGGTAGGTTGACCACATTCCAGTGGAAGGATATACTTCCAGGAGTATATGGTACCACAAAATGGACTTGATGGGTAAAACAAACATATCCAGAGGACACAGTTGGGTAAGCAGTATAGGTTGTAAGTTTGGGAAGAACTGTGGGAGAGCACATGTATGATCAAAACTTTTAAATGTGATTCTCAAAGACCAAATAAAATATATTGTTTTTTAAATTTAAAATAAACTAGAAAAACAAAAGGCTAACCTGGACTACTGACTTGAGATTTTAGCTTAAAGACCATGGATTACAAAAGTGATGGTCTGACAAAACAGTATTTTATAAAGAAGTGAGGGAGGACTCTCTCAGTATGTAGTCTAGATTGGCAGTAGTGCAAAGACATGACAAAGAAGATATTAAATATGGCTTTTTCTAGGCAAGCTGCCAACTGGCTCACAGCAGCAAGTTTTTATTTCATTACAGAATGGAGCTATTAACAAAATTGACATCTAGAAACAGCCCGTGTTACCAGTGACTATACTGTGTGTTAACAGAGAACACGCACTCATGAAGATGGCTAGCCATACACTTACTTGAAGTTTAAGCAAAAAGTGGGTCAGAAAACAGGCAGCCACTCAGAATGGATTGGCTTATGCTTCTCTCTAGGGACAGGGGTTGATTTCTTTCCTGGGCCAGAACTTCCTTTTCTTTTCTTTTTTCTAGACAGAGTTTCTCTGTATAGCCCTGGCTGTCCTGGAACTCACGCTGTAGACCAGGCTGGCCTCGAACTCAGAAATCCACCTGCCTCTGCCTCCCAAGTGCTGGGATTAAAGGCATGTGCCCCCACCACTGCCCAGCTAGAACCTTATTTTCATGTCATGTTATCCACTCCACATTCACCCACCTCTCCTCTTGTGTGTTGTTTCCTTTCCATGATTTCTCAAAAAATTGCAGCATTTTTATCTAATGCACTGAAGAAAAGGGAGGACAGGATGTGGGCAGAGGGAGAAGAGGGAAGGAGAGGGAGCGAGTTTAGGGCACCTCTTCACATGGCTGTAAAGTCTTCACAGTCAGCACTAAAAGGTGACTTTAAGACTGGAGGCTGGAAGCATGGTTACTCAGGTTAGGTCTAGTTACAGGGTACTGAAGAATGGCACTGCATCCTCCGGGGGTTCAATGAGACCCACAGTAGGAAAGCTGCAGACACACATGCCAATTTCACTAAAGTCCTTCATTGACATACTCACCGTGGTGCTTGATCAATCTTGGTACACAGTGTCTCAGGCAAGGGAATGAATCATCACACATCCTAAAATTATTGTTTTAGTGAATCCTGATAGAGTGGTATTTATACCAAAATAAACAAAATCTACAACACTCCACAAAGACAAACTACTATCATATACTAAAGCAGACATTTGTGGGAAAATGGCATATTCCTTAAGTGATAGAGTCAAGTTGGAGAGGAAGCAAAGGGTACCCAACTAGTTTACTTCAGAAAGAGTCTGTTTTCATGAGTACCACTAATCTGGGAAAAGATCTATTCATTCCAGTTACTGACCAATGAAAGACAAAGAAATTATGTAACCAAGTCAAACCTGAAGAATCAATATGTATCTGTGCGAGTAACAGAAACATGGGCCACTCCCAGGCAGCTATTTCCCTAAAATGCCCATGCCAGAGTGAGCAATGACTCATGAAAACAGCATCCCTTGAGCTTTTGCTGAGCCTGTGGCTGTTCTCACTGAAGCGTTTCTTCTGTCTCTGGGTTTTTTTGTTTGTTTGTTTGGTTGGTTGGTTTTGGTTTTTGGTTTTTGTTTTTGTTTTTTTTCAAGACAGGATTTCTCTGAGTAGCTCTGGCTGTCCTGGAACTAACTCTGTAGACCAGACTGGCCTCGAACTCAGAAATCTGCCTGCCTCTGCCTCCCAAGCGCTGGGATTAAAAGCATGCACCACCACTGCCCGGCTGATATTTGCTTCTTGTACAACCTTGGGTAGAGGACTTATGAATCTAGAAATTTTCTAAGATTCTCAAGTCTTGTAATTTTTTTGAGTTTCCTGAGCCTTGCAAGTTTCCTCAGTTTTCTGAGTCTTAGCAGCTTAATTTACTCCCTCTAGAGGAAACATACTTCAATTTAGAGAAAAGGATGACATAACAAGATCATCAAAAGGTTGACTGTCAAAAAAGAAAAAATAAGAAATGAACAGGAAAATGGCTTATGCTGAAATGTGTTAAGTAAAAATGTTTCATTCAGTCTGGAATGATTAAACTCTAGCTCTTACATAAAACAAAGACTCCTGGGTCCTTTTGTACTGTCTGTAACTAAAGCTATTTATATGGACTAATTCCTATAGATCCAGTATGAGAGAAACTCTGCTATATAAATTCAGAAACACAATAGTAGTGGTACCAAACTATTGAGTGTTTACATTGGAAATGGTCTTAAAGAATGCATAATTCTACCTCTGCTTTTTCTAAATGAAGAAGCAGAGTGAAGAGAAAGAAAGTGATGAATGTGAGATTAAAAAGCAAGTTACACATCGATTCCACAGAGTGCTATCACATCCTTCCTCATCAAAGGAGTTTATATAGAAATCTCCAATCAAGACATTACTTGAAAAACATAATTCAGACACTCTGTTTATATCTTCAGCCATAATGGGTGACAAGGGGATCATTGGCCATCATACTGAAGATAACTTCCATAAAATATAATCATTTAATAGGACCACAAGTCTACAGTTTTAGGGCATCATGAAAAAGAAATGCAGAGCTTTGGGTATGGCGTACGCTGACCTCCTTGCCCTGACCCAAGCAGCCATTCTGCAGGAAAGAATAAAGGTAAGCAGTGTGAACATTGGGATAATTGTCCTCCAATATAAGCATAGGCAGTGAGCTGAGTTATAGGTCAGAGGCCATGCAAAGTAAAAGAAGAGGAAAGGAGAAAGTACTCCTATTTTTGAATGTACATTCAGTACTTGAGAAGGTTGGTAGAAAATAAGGAACCAACCTGAAAAGGAGAATGATCAAGATCCTAGATATTTTTCCATGGGCAGAGCTCTCAACTATAGCTTTGAAACTGAAGTTTGATTTAGAAAAAAAGACATACTGAACACTATTGCAGATGGAAAAATAGAACCCTGGTGTCCAAGAGTTGATGGTCAGCATACTATTTCAACTCCTTGGCCTCAAATGTGTTTGATACAAGCTCGCTTCATCTGGCACATCCTTATTCTGAGTTGATTACTATTTTGTGAGGTTTGTTGTTCTTGCATTCAACTGATAGGACCATGTTTCCCTATAACTTCACAGTAATTGGTGCAAAGAGGTTAAACTACAGAATCCATTTTTGTTTAACCCACAAAAATAAATATTAATGTGGAGCTATGATATTTTTTAGCCTACAATGAGACCTCACTTCACTCCTCTCTTTGTTTGAGGAAATAGCCTCCATATTAACTCTATGAAGCCTCGGGAATCAGGCAGCTCTCCTGAGCACAACCAGCTCCACAGGGAAGATAACTACATTCACATTGCAAGTCTGTGGTTTAATATATCTCTGCTATCTATGCGTTTGCTGGATCGTCTCCATGCATGCCTGTTTTATGCCTTGGACATACTAATTTCCATAAACTTGAGAAGCCTACCTCTGCTAGCATCCAGCTTTATTTCTGTAGCTGTCTGCTTCTCTCTGCCTTCACAGAATTGAATTGTAAGCTGGTTCTGGAAAAGGCCTTGGCTCGTTTGATCTTCTCTTTGTGCTATTAAAACCTTCTCCACATAAGCAACAAGGTTGTTTCTCTTTCTCACCACTTGTGTGCTCACTCAAGTAGCTCTTTTACTTTCTTCAGGCTGTCTCCGATGTGTTCACAACTGAGATGTCACAGAGGCCTGCTTTTGTCTGTCTTGCCTTTCAACATGCCTTCTCCACTGTGCTAGGTCACTGCAAGTTGTTGGTGCCAGGTGAGAGGTTGTTGCCTCTTTCTTTCTCTTGGACTCTAAAGAGCCATTGTTGCTATTGATTTGCATACTGTCAATATTGCTTTAATACAGAGAACAGGGTGGCTAAAGGAGAAAGAAATGGGAGAGGGGATTGATAGTCACCAAAGCAGATAGGACAGGAAATGTTGACCAATTAAGTCTGCCATCTTATGTGTGAGTGGTTTATGGTATTCCAGGATAATTAAAATAATACTATCAATTACAATTATGGATCACAGGTCAGTGTAAAAAGCACAATAATAAGTGGATTGGAAATATTGTGGGAATTAATGCCTGGGACAGAGATGAGAAGGGAGCACACAGTGTTAAAATGATGTCACTAGACTTTTGTTAAGTCAGGCTACCACAAGACTTTGGTGTGTAAAAAGCATAGTATCTGTGATGCACAAGACAGAATTGTGTACAAAGATAAAATAATGCCACTTTATAGCTGTTTCATAAATGGAAGCCTCTAAACCACCCTCAAAAGGTTTTGCTAGCTGCTTAGAAACCAATACTCGAACCTCAACCTGGGTCTGGTGATCACTGTGTTATCAAGCACTAGGGCCCACTTTTTAAATTTATTTTATATCCTGATCTCCATTCCTGTCCCTCCTCTCTACCAAGTCTGACAAATACATCCCTCCATTACCCCCCTCCCATTCTTCACAGATAAGCCGAAGTCCCCCTTGTGCACCACCCTACCTATGGACATCTAGGCATAGTAGACCTAAGTGTATCCTCTCCCACTGAGGCCCAACCAGACAGTCCAGCCAGGGTAAGGTGATCCAATGGCATGCAACAGAGTCAGAGACAGCCTCTGTGTTATGGGGACAAACATGAAGACCAAGCTTTACTTGTGCTATAAATGGGTAAGGGCCCTTGAACTAGCCCATGCATGATCTTTGGTTGGAGATTCAGTCTTTGTGAGGCACCATGGGTGAACGTTAATTGACTCTGTATGCCTTCTCGTAGTGTCCTTGACCCCTCTAGCCTGCTCAGTTTTATCCCTCATACTTTCACACGATTCTCCAAACACTGCCTGATGTTCTGTTGTGGGTCTCTGTATCTGTTTCTGTCCACTGCTGAATGAAGCCTCTCGAGAGACACTGATGCTAGTCTCCTATCTGTAAGCATAGCAGAATACCATTAGTAGTGTCAAGGGATGGCTCTGTCCCATGGGATGTGTCTCAAGATAGGCCAATGATTAGTTGGCTGTTCTCTATCACTGGACATATTGAAAGCAGCAGGAAAAAAAATTGGGTTGATGGTTTTTGTGGATGGTTTGATGTTCCCGTCCCATCACTGGAAGTCCCACCTCACTACAGGAGGTAGCCACTTTAGTCTTCATGTCCTCTGCTGTTAGGAATCTCAGCTAGGTCACCTCCATAGACTCCTTAGAACCTCCCCCATCCCAGGGGATGTTCTCACTCCCAGCCCTCTCCAGCACCCCATCTCCCCATAGCTGATCCATATCCCCGTTTCTCCTCCTAACCCCCTCTCCCACTCAATTTCCTCCATCCTTTCACCTCCAATGATGATTTTGTTTCCCCTTCTGAGTGAGAGTCACATATCATCCCTTGGGCCCTCCTTATTGCTCAGAGATTTTAGGGGTCTGTGAATTATAGTATGGTTATCGTGAACTTTATGGCTAATGTCCACTTTTAAGTGAATACTATCATGTGTATCTTTCTGAGTTTGGGTTACCTCACTCAAGATGATTTTTTTTTTAGTTCCATCCATTTGCTTGCAGATTTCACGATGTCTTTATTTTTAATAGCTGAAGAGTATTTCATTGTGTAGATGTACTACATTTTCTTTATCCATTCTTCAGTTGAGGGACATCTAGGTTGTTTCCAGTTTCTGGCTATTAGGAAGAAAGTTGCTATGAACATAGTTGATCAGATGTCTTTGTGTTACAGTGGGGCATCCTTTGGGTATATAACCAAGAGTGGTATAGCTAGGTGTTTGGGTAGAACTATTCCCAATTTTCTGGGAAACCTCCAAATTGATTTCCAAAGTGATGGAGGAGTGTTCCTTTCCGCCACATCCTCATCAGCATAAGCTGTCACTTGAGGTTTTGACCTTAGCCACTCTGCTGAATGATAGAATCTCATAATCATTTCAAATTTGCACTTCCCTGATGATAAAATATGTTGAACATGTCTTGTTTTTATTTTTCCTTAAATTTATTTATTCAATTTACATCCTAATATCATCCTGCCCTCTCCTTCCCTCACACAGATCCTCCTGCCATTTTCCCTACCTTCTCCATGGAAAAGGAGGAGCTCTTTTTAGGTATCAGCCCTCTCCCCAGCACATTAAGTTACTTCAGGATTAGATGTAACCTCTCCCACTGTAGTCAGACAAGACAGCCCAGTCAGATGATATTTTCAGTCCCATCCATTTGCATGCAAAATTCATGATGTCCTGTTTTTAATAGCTCAGTAGTATTCTGTTATGTAAATGAACCATATCTTCCTTATACATTCTTCAGTTAAGGGACATCTAGGTTTGTTTGTTTGCTTGCTTGCTTGCTTGCTTGCTTGTTTTAGTTTCTGGCTATTATGAAAATGGCTGATTCAGAACATAGTTGAGCAAGTGTCCTCGTGGGATGGTAGAGCATCTTTTGGGTATGTTCCTAGGAGTGGTATAGTTAGGTGTTGAGGTAAAACTATTGCCAAATTTCTGAGAGATCACCAAATGGATTTCCAGAGTGATTATACAAGTTTGAACTTCCATCAGCAATGGAGGAGTGTTCCCTTGTTCCACATCCTGATCAGCATGTGCTACCCCTTAAGTTTTTGATCTTAGCCATTCTGATGGGTGTAAGATAAAATCTCAGAGTCATTTTGATTTGCATTTCCCTAATGACTAATGACATTGAACATTTCTTTAAGTGCTTCTTGGCTATTCAAAAATCCTCTGTTGAGAATTCTCTGTACCTCACTTTTAAATTGGGTTATTTGGTTTGTTGATCTCTAACTTTTTGAATTATTTATATATTTTGTATATTAACCTTCCATCAGATGTAAGGTTGATGAAAATCTTTTTCCAATCTGTGGGTTGTCGTTTTTCCTATTGACAGTATCCTTTGACTTACAAAAGATTTTCAGTTTCATGAGGTCCCGTATATTAATTGCTGATCTTAGTGTCTGAGCCACTGGTGTTCTGTTCAGAAAGTTGTCTCGAATATCAGTGAGTTCAAGGTTATTCCCCACTTTCTGTTCTATTAGATTTAGTGTATCTGGCTTTATGATGAGAACTTTGATACGTTTGGACTTGAGTTTTCTGCAGAGTGATATGAATCTATTTGCATTGTTTTACATGTAGACATTCAGTTAGACCAGAACAATTTGTTAAAGATGTTTCCTTTTCCCATTGTATTGCTCTGGCTTCTTTATCAAAAATCAAGTGTCTGTAGCTGTGTGGATTTATTTCTGGGTCTTTGATTCTATTCCATTTATCAACCTGTCTGTCTTTATGCCAATACCATGAGATTTTTATTAATATTACTCTATAGCATAGCTTGAAATCAGGGATGACGATACCTCCAGAAGTTCTTTTATTGTACAGGATTGTTTTGAGGTTTCTGCCTGTGTTTTTTGTTTTTCCATATAAAGTTGAGAATTGCTCTTTCAAGGTCTGTAATGAATTATGTTGGAGTTTTGATAGGAAATGCATTGAATCTATAGGTTGCTTTTGGTAAGATGTCCATTTTTACTATGTTATTCCTACTAATCCATGAGCATGGGATATCTTTCCATCTTCTCCTATCTTTCTCAGTTGTTTTTTATTTATAGATTTGAAGTTGTTGTCATAGAGGTCTTTCACTTGCTTGATTACAATTACACCAAGATATTTTATATTATTTGTGGGTATTGTAGAGGATGTTGTTCCACCCGGCAGTGGTGGTGCACGACTTTAATCCCAGTGCTTGGGAAGCAGAGGCCAGTGGATTAGTAGAAATAACATAGTAAAAATGGACATCTTACCAAAAGCAATCTATAGATTCAATGCATTTCCTATTAAAACTCCAACATAATTCATTACAGACCTTGAAAGAGCAATTCAAGGCCAGACTGGTCTACAGAGTGAGTTCCAGGACAGCCAAGGCTACACAAAGAAACCCTGTCTCAAAGAAACCAAAAAGGGGGGGGGTTATTTCCCTAATTTATTGGCCCATATAATGTTCATTTAAAGAAAAACTACTTCTGTATTAGTCGGGTATTGTCAGAGCATCTCAGGAGATAGCTATATTTAGGCTGGCTTGTCCATCTACACAATGGAGTACTACTCAGCTACTAAAAACAATGAATTTATGAAATTCTTGGAGAAATGGATGGATCTGGAGAATATCATCCTGAGTGAGGTAACTCAATCACAAAAGAACACACATGGTATGCATTCTCTGATAAGTGGTTATTAGCCCAGAAGTTTGGAATACAGGAAGAACAACCCACAAACCACAAAAAACTCAAGAAGGAAGACCAAAAGGAGGCCCTTTGCCCTGTGAAGGTTTTGTGCCCCAGTGTAGGGAAATGCCAGGGCAAATAAGTGGGAGAGGGTGGGGTGGCAGGCATGGGGAGGGGGGAGGCAACAGGGGTTTGTTCTTGTTGTTTTTGTTTGTTTTTCTGTTTGTTTTTTGGAGGGGAAACTGGGAAAGGAGAAATTTACATGTAAATAAAGAAAATACCTAATTTAAAAAAAAAGAAAGAAAGAAAGAAAGAAAGAAAGAAAGAAAGTCACATTGAAAGCAGAGAGCAGTCAAAAAAAAAAAAAAAACTACTGATTTTTTAGTTGATTTTGTATCCAGCCACTTTGCTGAAGATGTTTATCATCTGTAGGAGTTCTCTGGTAGAATTTGGGGGAGGAGTCACACCTATACTATCATTTTCGAATAGTGATACTTTGACTTCCTTCCAGTTTTTATTCCCTTGATCTCTTTGGTCTTATTGCTCTAACTAGAACTTCAAAGTGTAGCAGTCCAGCTGCCACGATTTTGAAAAGAGATAAAGAGATTTGGCAAGCCATGATATTACCTTTACCGTGCGGAAAGGATAAAAAAAACTGGCTGACTCAGATATGTAATTTATCCAGCAATCATTCATTCCATAATGATAATTAACAAGCAAAATGCTGGGATAAGAAATGCAACACCACTCCCACAAGTTTTTTTTTGTTTTTTTATTTATGTATTTATTTTTGCCACCTGGCCCAATCAGCAGCTTCTTCCGTCTCTGAAGGCAGGACTTCTGGGCATAACTGGAACCTGGACAGAGGCGTGGCAATTAGCAGGAGGTAGACAGAGAGGCATGCTCATCTGGCAGGTGGGAATTTGAAGAATCTGACCTCTCACAAGGACGTTACATCAAAGTACTATGTTGAATAGATAGAGAAAGAATGGGTAGCCTTTTCCTGTCTCAGATTTTAGTGGAATTGCTTTAAGTTTTTCTGCATTGAATTTGGTCTTGGCTATTGGCTTGCTCTTTATTGCTATTATTTTGTTTAGGTATGTTTCTTGAATCCCTGATGTTTCTATGACTGTTAATATGAAGAGGTATTGGGGTTTGTTCAAGGCTTTTTCAGCATCTAATTAGATGATTGTGTGATTTATTTTCTTTCAGTTTGTTGATATGGTGGATTGCATCGATGGATTTTTATATATTGAACTATCCCAACATTCTTGGGATGAAGCTTAGTTAATCATGGTGGATGATGTTTTTAATATGTTCTTGGATTCAGTTGATAAATGTTTTATTGAGTATTTTTTTCATCAATGTTCATAAGAGAAATTGGTCTGAAATTTTCTTTCTTTGTTGAGTCTTTGTGTGATTTAGGTATCAGGGTGACTATGGCCTCATAGAATGAGTTGGACATTGAATCTTCAATGTTCCTTCTGTTTCTATTTTGTCAAATAATTTGAAAAGGAGTGTGATATGTCTGGTAGAAATTTGTGCTAAAACAATCTGGCCCAGGGATTTTTTTGGTTGGTTGAGTTTAAATGACTACTTTTATTTCCTTATGGGTTATAAGACTATTGAAATTGTTTCCCTGATCTTGACTTAACTTTGGTAAGTGGAATCTATTTAGAAAATTATCCATTTGATTTAGAACTTCCAATTTTATGGGATATAAGCTTTTAAAATAAGATCTAAAGATTCTTTGGATTTCCTCAATGTCTGTTGTTATGTCTCCCTTTTCATTTCTGTTTTTGTTAATTTTGATACTGTCTCTCTGCCTTTTAATTGATTAAAAGCTAAGAGTTTGTCTATCTTGTTGATTTTCTCAAAAAAAAACCAACAATTTCTTTTGTTGATCTCTGTACTGTTCTCTTTGTTTCTAATAATTTCTAATTATTTATTGATTTCAACCACGAGTTTGATTATTTCCTGCCATTTACATCTCTTGGGTGTTTTTGCTTCTTTTCATGTCTGTCCTTTTCAGGTGTACATTAATATTGCTAGCATGAGAACTTGCTAATTTCTTTATGAAGGCACTTAGTGCTATGTATGAACTTTGCTCTTAGCACTGTTGTCATTGTGTCCCATAAGTCTGGGTATATTGTGCCTTCCTTTTCATTGAATTCTAAAAGGTCTTTAAAATCTTTATTTCTTCCCTAACCCAATGATCACTGAGTAGAGAGTTGTTCAGTTTCCATGAGTTTGTAGACTTTCTATTGTTTCTGCTATTGTTGAAGTCCAGCTTTAACCATGATGGTTTGATAAGGTCAAGGAGTTATTTCAATTTTCTTGTATTTATTGACACTTGCTTTGTGAATGACTGTATGGTCAATTTTGGAAAAGGTTCAGTGAGGTGCTGAGAAGAAGGTGTAGTCTTTTGCATTTGGGTGAAAGCTTCTGTAGATATCTGTTAGATCGATTTGATTCATAACATCTGTAGATTTCATTATCTCTCTGTTTAGTTTCTGTCTCAATGACCTCTTCATTGGTGATAGCAGAGTGTTGAAATCTCCCACTATTAATGTGTGGGGCTTGATGTATGGTTTAAGCTCTAGTGATGTTTCTTTTATGAATGTGGGTACTCTTGCATTTGGGGCATATATGTTTAGAATTGAGATGTCACCTTTCCCACATTGAGAAAGTCACTTTTGCAAGTTCAGCTTCTGAAGGCATCAGAACCTTCCTTACTGTGTGTACAGATCAGTATTCTTAATAAGTATAGTCCACTGGCCTCCCTTAACTGACTAATCACCTTCACATTGCAAAGTAAAGTGGCTGAGGGGCTGACTAGAGTACAGAGCTGAGACCAAGCCAAGGGTAGCAAATACACAGGCTTGAGTGAGCAGACTGATGCTGCAAACTTCACCGGCTGAGCATCACAAACCACCTACTGCTGTGACTCCTCCTCTAAGTCACCTAATAAGAGTTAAGAGTCTCAGAGTTACAGAGTACAGGTTAACCTCCAAGAGTGGTCAACCTTTATGCTTGTCTGGGCTTCAGTGTTACCTATGAAGTTCAGGATCAAGAAGTGTACAATAAAATCACAAGAAAAAAATCTCATATTTTAATGAGATCCAATGACCTCTTCTGGTGTGTGAGAAGATAGTAACACTATACTCACATACATAAAATAAATAAATCTAAAAAAAAAATCTCATATTTTAAGTAAGTTTTCTATTGTATGTTGGGCCACCTTCGTACCCACACCTGTCTTGGTGCCATCAGGATGATGCATATATCCATCAGGAGACATGTTGGGCACACTGATAAGTCTCAGGGCAAAGTTTTCTATTTTAAAATGTCAACATAGTAGATGCAAATGGGTTAAAGTAGATTAGACTGTGAACTGATATTCAATAATATATTCAGGGAAAAAATGAGTATCTGTAATAACCTTCTACTTTATCTAAACTTTTTACTGAAGAATTATGAAGTAGAGACTCCATTGCCTATCACAACAGCTCAAGAAGTTGACAATTTCACTTTCTTCTAGTTCATTTCATTCTAGGTAATTTGAAAGCAGACTCACTCAATACCCTAAATTGTTTGTGTAAATGGCTTCATTGATTTTAAGTGAAAGATAAATTGCATCTTGAAACTGTCTTAGCCCTGAACAACACATCAACTTGAGACATATTTAAATTTCTTTTGATAATTGCTTCTCTGAGTCAAGTGTTTAAGTACAAACTGTTATGTGCATTTTTTGAGTTAGTGCATTGCTGTCAGTTGTTGATGTTCTGCTTGCCTTAAAGAGTACAATCTAAAGAACTGTGGATTTCTTATTATTTATCTAAAAACTCTTGGCCAACCCAAGGTCATGCACAATTTATCCCATAGTCCTTTAGACTCTTTACACATTTACATTGTATACTTAGCTGTTTGATTACACGAAATTGACTTTCATATAAGATCTGAATTACAGGTTGACTCTTGTTTAACTTTTTTGCATATGAGCATATGATTGAACTATAATTATCATTTAAAGGGTGATCCTGCTACACTAAATTGTGTTATATTTTTCTCAAAATGCAGTTAACTATATTTGTATAGACCTGCTTTTCATATGGCACTCCAGTAGAAAAATAACTTTCCATTCTACTATGGCTATACCTATCATTAAGTCATTAGTGCTGCGTTTTCTTTAATCTATTGAGTACATTTCCTTGAAGTCTATGCATGTGTTTTAATAGCTGAAGCTGCCTCCCACTTAACCCTATTGGAGCAAACAACACTAAAGTCTTGACTTAACTGGTTCTTTCTCCATGCTACTCTTTATGTCTCTTTGGGTGACATTGGGATTCCCTTCCTTGAATACTAGAGATGAAGAGTTGTGAATTCTGGGAAATATTATTTCTTCCACGGACTCACACATGGATTTTTCTCTCCTCTGGGAAAGTCATCCTATGACCCTGACATTACTTGCTCACCCAGGAACCTGAGTAGAAGCTAAGTTCTCGGAGATTTCATCACAGCGTAGACTCCCAAACTCTTGTTCCTGCCATCTGTATCACAAGTAGTCTGTAGAGAAATCATGGAACCAGAGTTGTCTGCAAGTGACTGCCTCTCCAGATTCCCTCAGCTGTGCGCTCATAGCTTCTTCATTCTATCCGTGCTCCTTGCAAAGCTAACATTTCTCCACTGGGTGCTTAAGTTTCCTGATGTTTTCCCATCCTAGAACTGCGATCCTTCTTCTCTTCTGCTGACAAAGCAATAGAGTGAACACCCCCCCC
>JADRCD010225130.1:0-66638 GCA_019843815.1 Montemys delectorum | reverse complement strand
TTTCTGTCTGTCTGTTTCTCTCTCTCTGTCTCTCTGTCTGTCTCTCTGTCTCTGTCTGTCTCTGTCTCTCTGTGTCTCTCTGTCTCTGTCTCTGTCTCTCTCTCTCTGTCACACACACACACACACACACACACACACACACACACACACACACCAATGCAGTGCTCTGGGATGCTCAGTCAACAGTCACCTATGTTTTGCTACTCTATTTCTCTACTCCAAAGATTGGGTAACTATCAAAACATCTGCCAAATAATACATGTGACCATTTTAAATTTAGAGGATTGCATCTCTTTTTCACTAGCCTTATGAATAATGCTATCTTGAATTATTGTTTATATTGCTTCTATTATAATGGGGCTTCAGAATATGTGTGTGATATGTTCCCAGTGGATTAAAATCTGTGTGATAAATGGACATATGGGTGGCTGTTTGTTTGTGTTGATGGACAGATAAGTAGATGGATAGGAAGATAAACCATGGATGAATGAATGGATGGATGGATGGATGGATGGATGGATGGATGGATGGATGCTTAAATGGTTGGACAGAGAGATGAATAGCTATATGGTGGATAGATGGACAGAGGGGTTAATATGTGGGTTGATGGGTAGGTGAGTGGGTGGGTGGGTAAGTGAGTGGTTTGGTGAGTAAGTGAATGGTAGATGGGTAGGTGAGTGGGTGGATGGTAGGTGAATCAATGCATCATTTACTTTATACTAATGCAGGTGGCACTAGAGACTGAATGAATAAAAGCAGCCTGGCTTTCACAACTCCACATAAGCAAACTCCCCCAAATACATTTTTAAACATTTTGAAATGCATGATTTAGGAACAAAATGAATGCAATTTTCTTGCCTAAGGGATAAATTTATCCCATTCCTTCTCCAAAAAAGAGCAATGTCATATTTTACTCATCATGAAATCAATGTACATCTTTACAATGAAGCATATTTTCTACAAGTCAGCACCTTACCTTATGTAAGCCCAGCTTGAGAGGTTTGAGGCAGGAGGATACCTAGTTTGAAGCCAGCAAGATAAAGTTACAAGTAAGACCCTGTTCTTTCCTTATTTAAAAAAAAATCATGAAATATATTTTTACCAAATTATATTACTGAGGGTTTTTTTTATTTATAAGGTGAAATTTATTCTTTGATGCCAGTAAACAAGCAAATCAGGAAACATGCACATTTTAAATCACTGCAAACTGCTGCCTGTCAATCTTTAGACTGAGAAAGACTCTAGTGTGCTGGTTTAGGCTCTCATTCCAAGTATGATGAATCATATTTCCATCAGTGATTAGAACCATTAAGTGAGATCCCTTAATTCAGACTCTCTGACCCCATGACCTGCTTGTCTTCTCATTTTTGAAGGAATTAGAATGCTAATCCTTTCTGAGCTCCCCGTTTATTTTTGTTTTCTTTCTCTGGGAGTCAGATTGGCTGAAGCTATTCTTCTGGATGTCCTGACCTGCCCATATGAAGCCCTTTCAGGCGTGGGCACATACTCAGACACTGCCATCATCTGTTTTCCACAGACTGGTGTCCTTTCACCTCACCTTCAGATCAGATGCTTTATCACATCTTCAGCTCTGTTTCCTATTTACTTGGAAAGGATCTGCCTGCTAGAGGCCTTCTTACGTGATTCTTTCTAAGTCTAGGCTGGTCAGAACTCCATGGTAAGCTGAGCTTCAATTCTAGGCTATGGTCCCTCAGTTTGGATTTTAATTTCTTTCCCTTTTCTTTTAAAAAAATTACTTTATGGGTAGGAATGTTTTACCTACTTGTATGTCTATACACCATGTGTGTGCCTGGTGCCCTCAGAAGCTAAAAGAGATTGTCAGCTCCCCTAGAACTGGAGACAAATGTTTGGGAACCATCTGGGATAACCACTAAGCCTTCTCATCAGTTCCTTTGTCATTATTCCTGTCTGACAAGAGTGTTTGGGCTCTACTCTGGCCATGCACAGACAGCTCTGTTTACCATCCTGACCTTGGCCTCAGAAAGACCTTGCTCTCTGTCTGGTTAGCTTTGTAGCCTGAGGAATGACTTAAGAAACCATCCAGCATGGGGAAAAAGACAGCATGTACATGTAACTGAGGCCCAGTAGAGAATAAAATAACAGTATTCTCTGTAGATACTTTGAAAGGAGCTCTAAGGATAACTCAGGGAAAGATTGACATATGTTTTACAAAGAAATAAGTGAGAGTAGGCTGAGTTTCAGCACCTCACCCACAGTCCTGCTAGTACAACATAAATAGGCAGAGACTAAAATCATCAATAGCATTGGGAATTTAATTGTTGATGTTTTATTGCTTCATCCTTAATTCAATGGTTAGTGTAGTATGGATTTGGGACATACAGTAGGAAATAATTTTGAAATTCTCATAATTTCCAGGATACTGATTTATTGCCCCTGAATCTGAAAAAGCAACAAGCCAAAAGTTTAAACACTGAGAAACATGCCTTTTCCCCACTGTATATTATAATTCTAAAATGATAATTGTTGGTGAATAAAGATAATTAACAACAAAGTTATTACAATAATTTGCAAAACATAATTTAATTTTTTATATTTCATAACAAACCTTCACACACATGCCAATGCATGCATGCACACACACACACACACACATACACACACACAAATGCTATTTTGTTTTAATATTTTCCTTTTAAAATACATGTTTGCATAATAATTTAGCCTGTTGCTTTCCCATTTGAATCAGTGGGGCAACATTTTTTTCAGCCTAGATCCAGAATAGACATGAACACCAAAAATAATGTTTAGGCTCCAAAAGCAATTTTCAAATTCATGGCTACATCCATGACTCACAAATGAAGGAATAGTCAGAATTATCCAATCAACATACAATGAATATGAGCACAAGAAAAATAAAGTCAAACCCAGTGGTAAATGTTCTGAATGAGCAATTAAAAAGAGTTAACGACACTGGGTGACTAGTCCTCACAGCAATACTAGTCATAGCCTCTTTTACCTAACTTGGTTTTAACTAACCCAGGACTGATGACAGTTAGGCATCCGCTGCCAGGAAGCACATTGCCACAGCTTTGTCTGAACTGTATTTCACGATAATTATCAGAGATTTTTAAAAAATATTTGAATTTTTGCCCCAGGAAATCTACTTGTTACTGTCAGGATTCAAGTGGAAACACTTACAAATGACAGGTGTAAGCAGCATGTGGTGGCTCACATCTGCCAATCAGAAGCCGAGGAAAGAAAACTGCTTCTTATTTGAGGCTGGATAGCAATAAACATTGAGATCCTGCCTCAAAACAAAAAGAAAGGAAAAGAGAAAGGAAAAAGGAAAGAGGAGAGGAGAGTGGAGGAGAGGAGAGGAGAGGAGAGGAAATGGGAGGGGAGGAGAGGAGAGGAGTGGTCGTAAGGAGAGAGAGGCGAAAGGCGAAGGGGAAGGGAAGGAGAGAGGGAGGAAGGAGAGAAAGAGATGGGGTGGGGGATGGCAGGCATGACAGTTCAAACTAGAAGTATACAATGCACCTGACAGAAGATACTGTTGTGTCTGTGAATGACGCTCTCTGATATGGATGGTGATTTCAATGCAGCATGAACACAGCATTACCCCCACACAGACAGTACCATCCTCAGAACAAGACACCTTAGTGAAAATGTGAACCTTATCATTCCTTAGAGTAGGTTTTCTGTTTCCTTACCTTTTGCTCTTCTGTTTTTGGGAATGTCGAGGGGAAAGGCAAGGTTAAATAATGCCAATATCACTACAATCATTCTCCATCATAAATCTCATTCCTCAGGCCAGGCTAAGATTGACATTGTATTCAGACTGAATGTACAATAACGGGAAGGAAAGGTAAAGAGAGAGAAGTCACAAGGATGAAGTTTCTTCTCTCCAGCCATTCACAAGTGTTTGCCTGAAAGCAATGCAGATGTTTATGCTCCCATTTCCTGTTAATACAAGTCTTAGTCCTTTGGTCTGGGACTTGGCTCTTTCACTCAGCTACATTAGTATCATGGGCAAGAGCACCTTGGGCTCTGGGACATGATGTTCCTTTCAGCAGTTGCCTGCTCTGCCTGATTCCAACTTTTCAAGCAGGTGCACCCTGCTTTTTGGAACAGTGGCAGGGTCTCTGTAGCAATTACCACATGGCTCTTAGGCCAATACAAATGCTTCACAGCTCCATCGAATGAAGAGTGAACAATAAGAGAAGCCATGCTTCTAATGAGGCACAGGGTGGAAAGGCATTGTTTGCTCAAGTTTACTTGAGACTCCAAAGCCATTTCCAACGCTACAAGGAACCACAAGTTCTTGCTTACACAGATTCTAAGTCTGAACAATGGCTAGATGTCCCTGTGGAAGACAAGAACCTGGCTGGGGAATAAGTTAGGAGATGCTTAAGAGATGAAAGCCACTAGCTGAAGTTTTTTGTGCTTCTTGGGAAGCAAATACAGAGTCATCTTCGTTGAGTGGCAAGGCTGGGGCAAGGGGGATTACTAACGGCGCAAGTTCAAGTTTCAGGTGTTGAAATATCACAGACACAGTGGATGAGGCTGCAGTCAAGGGCTATTCTGGTATTTGGTATTCAACCATGATTGAAAGACCCTTTGGTGTGTGTAGGGTTGAGGGTACCTTTCTTCTAACACTTTGGTTCAGTCAAGGGGGCTGTACAGTGGCTTGTAATGAATGCCTTCTGTACTTTAAGTCTGTTAAAACACTTTATCATGGAGAAGAAGATTAAATATGAAGACATTGAATGAACCCCTGGGCTTATAGATATTTCTCTCCAGAAATATTAGTGTAATAGGGTTGTTTCCCTCATTCCCACTTGGCATTTTAAAAGCATCCATCCAGAAGTCAGGGAAAAGCAAACAACATGCTCTATCTATCTATCTATCTATCTATCTATCTATCTATCTATCTATCTATCTGTCATTTATCTATTTTTGTGTGTGTCTTTGTCTACCTATCTATATGTGTCTTTCTCTCTCTCTCTGACTCTGTCTCTCTCTCTGTCTCTCTCTATAACACACACACATACACACACACACACACACACACACACACACACACACACACCATCATTGAGGGGTCCACTAAAAGAAAAGTACACTTCAGAAACTATCTAAGAACAAGAGACATAGCTCTGAGAACAGTCTTCATCCCAGAATAAGTGTCTGCACTCTGCCCAGTGTCACAGGCGTTCCCATTTGAAGATTTATTAGGAGGAACCCTGGATATGTACTAAATCTTGGCCCAAGAAAGAAACATTCTAGAGTATTGTGTAGTAGAGTATTGTGTACAAAACTATAAGTACAAACAGACAGTGGCAGAAACTGGGCATAAAGTGTCCAGTCTCTTGGGGATTAACACAGCTGTTTTGTCTCTTGATGAACTCTGGGAAGATCATTCATTGTGAGATTTTGTTTGTTTGTTTGTTTGTTTGTTTCTGTGGAAGTTCCTCTTTTAATTAAGAGAAACATGAGGTGTCAGGGTCTAAAAGCCAAAACTGCATATATTTTAAGTCATACACTCTTCTATGAGAAGGTTTATTTCATGAATTTCTATACTTAGAGCTTGAGTTCAGATTGGAAATGCCTTGGGCACAGATAAAAAATAAAGTCTCAATCCTCCACACTTCCTAGCCATTTTCCCACCAATCGTATAAGCCTCAGCATTTGCATACTTGAAATGTGGAATGTGTACCCACTCACTCGGGTATGAAGACAAATGTGATGATAAATGACCAACAGTCAGCCATAAGAGGTCAATAGCTGTCCATGATGTTAAAGCTACAGATAACTGAAATGTTTAAGCTGCTTCATGGAAACCAATAACTTGCCTAATATGTTCAGAGTGCTCACTGCTTAAGAAAGTAGTTTCTAGATGGGACAGAGGGGCATAGGATTTGGTGTGTAAGAGTGTAAGATTTTTCTGGAAGTGATGTATCTAAAGGAAGGACAGAATCAGAATAAAGTGAACTCACCAGCTGGAGGGAGGAAGGGAGAAGCAGTGGGGTCTCTGCCTCTGTCATTCCAAGACTAATGAAGAGCTGAATCTCTCCAGAGGGAAGCTGGAGAAAATGAGAGATGCAAATGAGAATATTTAAGTAGTATAGAATAGCAAATGAAGGTTGCCTGCTGCCAAATAGGTCACTGCACACTCAGTTATTTACTGCTGGGGTGATCCCCCGAGTGCAACAGAAGCCAAGATTTCTACTGAAGGTTTTCCTCTCAAGTCATGCAACACTGTAGTGCAGAAAACTATGGAGACTGAGCCTATACATCTGCAAAACACATCTAGGAATGTTTAATGCTTTACTGTACTTTCGCATGAAGCTGGTCCTTCAATCATAGCAACAATCCGGAGACTGGACGGAAAGGACACCCACTTTGGCATACTTATAACTTAAAGAATGCAAAATGAAAATAAAAATACTCCTTAGGTAATTTGAGGGCAGGAAAAACTAAACAGAATAGGACCAACAGGTTAAGGAGGAGGGAGATGAACAGCTGAGAGCAAATGACTAGACTCCCTAGTTCCTTTGCTATCCAGTGGATTTGTTCACACTGCAGAATACTCTTGCATATTCTGTACACCAAAGTGCAAAATGGACTGATTTGCAGAAAGATTGTTTGGTACAAGGAACCATGTTTTCATCTTGTTCAAGTTACTATTTTACCTCTCTGTGTCCACATTTCTGATTAGTTCTTAAGAACCTCTTTTTTTTTTTTTTTTGAATTGCATCTATAGACCTACAAGAATTAAGTAATTATGAGCTTTTAAAGAGTGACCAGTGGAAACCACAACATCTCTTTTACACAAAGGGCCATTAGAAAGCGTCTCTGGGGTTCCAGTGTACTGTGGCCATTGCCTGCAGATAAGCCTGCATAAATGACTTTCTCTCCTTCCCTAAATATGGCCAGCCCTGTACCTGCTAGATGGGCTTAAGTCTTCCCAACCTACGTGAGTCAGATTTCAACGTGTCTGTGCTTGGTTTTATCCATTCACTTTTGCCCTCAGTGCTGAAACTGCAGTAGACTCCTTTGGGGTATCAGGGCTTTTATTTAAATCTCCCTGATTTTGAAGAGACGACAACAATATATATGAATCAGTGCAGTGGGATGTGATACATTTGGCAGTGAATGATTAACATAAACCTGTAATTCCAGTAATTGAGTCTTTTTCTGGGTAGGAAGTATGCTGGGCCTAGCAATAGAGAGAGGAAATTCACTTGCAGAACCATACTCCTGGATTGCACAAAAAAAAGCCTGTCTTGTGCTTGCCTTCTCTGGGATATTGTCTACATAGTTCTGGATATTACCACTCACTTCCTAAATATCCAATTAACATACTAGAACGTGTTCACTAAGCACATTAGGATTCTCTAAACTAATGTTCTAGCACAGCATAGAGAAGCAGAACTCTGCAAAGCTGAGCCCCACTGCCAATATCTTTGCCAACTATCGCACTGGACTTCTTGGCCAAGCTAACATCTCCAGTAGTGCCATAATGAAATCCTCATTCCAATGTTCCCTAATTTGGAGTTTAGTGGGCTCAATAGTTGCTCCAAATTTTCTAGTGTGTTAACAACCCTGACTCAGACACAGGCCTGGAAAGGCTGCCTCTAAATTCCATAGGCTCTTTCTGATCTAGAAGCATCCTTGGAGGAAGATACTTAGTGGTGATGTGGGACATGGCATCACAAGAGCTGAAAATCATGCTTAAATAAATGAGTAAACTCATGCACATTTCCTGCTAAGCACACTGTTCTTTTCTTCTTTCTTGCTTGAATATTAATTAATACAACACCAAGATTGGCTGCACTATCATACAACCATAGGATAAAGGGTATTAAAAATGCCAGTGTTTTGGCAGCTTGTGTATAGTAGAGGACTGCAAATTTGATCATCAATAGGAGGAGAGGATCTCGGACTTGTGAAGGTTTTGTGCCCCAGTGTAGGGAAATGGGAGAGGGTAGGGTGGAAGGCATGAGGGGGGGAGGCAACAGGGGTTTGTTCTTGTTGTTTTTGTTTGTTTGTTTGTTTGAGGGGAAATTGGGAAAAGAGAAATTTACATGTAAATAAAGAAAATATCTAATAAAAATAAAATTACCTCTTACTCCTGCTTCTCCATCTTGCCTTTTGCCCATTTGTTCCCCCCTCTCCCCATTCCCTTCCCCCTCTCTCCATATGGTCATGGCCATCCCCTACTTCTCTACTCTCTCCTTCTCTCTGCCTTTCTCTGCCTCTGCTACCCTCTTAACTCCCCTCCCCATGCCCTTAATAAACTCTATTCTATACTAAAAAAATAAATAAATAAAATAAAATTAAGATAGTCAATTAATATCTATGTACAATTAAAAAAATGGTGATTCAGAAACTTTGCAGCTAGAAACTGAAAGTGTACATCTAAGAGTTCCTGTTTGGAAAGACATGGGTTCATATTTTTATTGAAGCCTCCTAAGGTGAAGTTTTTCCATCCTTTGAATCCAAGTGTCTGTCCCTCATTTGTGACACTGCTGATACACAATACAGAATGTTATAAAGACCTCACAGATAGAAGAAAGATATGTTTCAGCACTGGACAGCGCAGCCTCCTCTGACACAGTGCATACTCAGTCCTGAGCCTGGCTTCTCTCAAGGCTCTGGCTGGCTGTCCATTGTTGGATAGAAGGTTTTACAGCCTGTATTGTCTTTGGCTCTTGCCTTTGCTTTTATTTATTTATTTATTTATTTATTTATTTATTTATTTATTTATTTTCATAGTCAAAATATAATTTTGGCCTTTTACCTTACTGAACATAGGCACATTTCTAAAATTAGGAAAGATATTAGTATCAACTCTGTATTAGTCAGGGTTTCTATTCCTGCACAAACATCATGACCAAGAAGCAACTTGGGGAGGAAAGGGTTTATTGAGCTTACTTCCACATTGCTGTTCATCACCAGAGGAAGTCAGGGCTGGAACTCAAGCAAGTCAGGAAGCAGGAGCTGATGCAGAGGCCATGGAGAGATGTTCCTTGTTGGCTTGCTTTCTCCTGGCTTGCTCAGCCTGCTCTCTTATAGAACCCAAGACTTTCAGCCCAGGGATGGCACTACCCCTTTGATCACTAATTGAGAAAATGCCCCACAGCTGAATCTCATGGAGACATTTCCCCAACTGAAGCTCACTTCTCTGTGATAACTCCAGCCTGTGTCAAGTTGACACACAAAACTAGCCAGTACAATTGACCCCTTGTCAACTTGACACACAAACACATTACTATCAAGCCTCAACTCTTATGTTCTTATTCATCCCCAAGATCTAAAGTCCCACAGTCTTTACATATTAAAAGTTCAATCAATTTAAAATGTCCAATATCTTTTAAAATTCAAGGTCTCTTAACTGTGGGATCCACTAAAATACATTCTTCCTTCAAGAGGGAAAAATATCAGGGCACAGTCATAATCAAAAGCAAAACCAACTGGGATCCAACTCATGATCTTCTGAGCTCCAACAAGGGCTTGAGTCACCTCTCTAGCTCTGCCCTTTGTAGCACACATCTTGTTGTCTGGGCTCCAGATGCCTGTACTCTACTGTTGCTGCTGTTCTTGGTGGTCATTCATGGTACTGGCATCTCTAAAACAATGTCTTCCGCTGTAACTAGACTTTACCAATAGCCTCTCATAGGCTCTCTTCATGGTGCCAAGCCTCAACTCCTTGCATGACCCCTTCAGTCCTGGGCCATCAATTGCAAACTGAGGCTGAACCTTCACTTATGGCCTCTCATGGCCTCTCACTGTGCCAAGCCTCAGCTGCTCTTCATGACCCTTCATGCTGTCAAAACCAGTACCACCTGGGTGACTCTTACACATTACCAAGTCCTGCTGCAGCACAAGGTACAACCTTGGCTATTTCTGGAACACAACCTCTTTGTGCTTTCAGAAAACACTCCCCAGAAGATGTCACCTCAATGATGCTGGTCTCTTCTTAATCACCGCTAATTTCTTAGCTCCAGCTAACCAGCATCAATAGTCCCAGTAATGCAAAATTCTCTCTTTAGTAGTTCTGGTATCTTGTTAATCACAACTGATACTTCAGCCCCAGCTAACCAGAACCACAGAATCTTCACAATCAAAACAACGTGGCCCTGATAAGAGTCTTTAATCTTCCCTCTGAAATTTCACAAGCCAGGCCTCCATCTCTGCACTGTTCTCAACATGGTCTTCCAAGCTCCTACAGAACATCCCACAGAGTTCTTAACAATCAGTGGCTGCTCTTCTAGCTCAAAGTTCCAAAGTCCTTTCTTTGGTTGGTATTCTAGTCCCCAGGAGCTCTGGGGGGGGGGGGGGCGTCTGATCTATTGACACTGTTGCTCCTTCCATTGGGCTGCAAACCCCCTCAGCTCCTTCAGTCCCTTCTCCAACTCCTCCACTGGGGACTCTGCACTCAGTCCAATGGTTGGCTTTGGGCATCCACCTCTGTATTTGCTAGGCTCTAGCAAAGCCTCTCAGGAGACAGCCATATTAGGCTCTGGTCAGCAAGCACTTCCTAGCATCCGAAACAGAGTCCTGGTTTGATGACTGTATATGGAATGGATTCCCCAGGTGGAACAGTCTCTGGATGGCCTTTCCTTAATTCCCTGTTCCACACTTTGTTTCCATATTTCCTCCTGTATTTTGTTCACCCTTCTAAAAGCACTGAAGCATGCACATTTTGGTCTTCCTTCTTCTTAGGCTTCATATGGTCTGTGAATTGCATCTTGGGTATTCTGAACTTTTGGGCTAATATGCACTTATCAGTGAGTACATATGGTGTTTGTTCCTTTGCGACTGAGTTTCCACTTCATGAAATTCACAGGCAAATGGTTGGCCCTTGAGAATTCCATGTTCATTTCTTTTTAGTTAGCCCTCTTTCCCCCACCCTTTTCTCTTTTGTCTTCCTGTTTCCTCCCTGTTTAAACTTTCGCACCCCAGAGTCACTTTCACCATTTTTATTTTACAGTGTTTTACTACCCTCTCTTCAAATGGCCATTTCCTACTTTCCTGGTACCCATAGGTACTCAAGTTAAATACGAAAAACTAGAAATGCAAAGCTGGGATGCTGATATAAGAAATGTGTTTCTGTGGTTCTGGACCCGGTTTACTTTGTTCAGGTAAGATTTTTCTGGTTTTAGTCATTAACATGCAGATTTAACAGTTTCACTTTTTTATATAGCTAAATAAAATTCCTCTGTGTGTATACACTATGTTTCATTATCTACTCATCTGTTAATGGACATATAGCCTGTTTCCATTTCCTAGCTATTATAAATGGAGCAGCATAAAACCTGGGGGGAAACATGGCTCTGTAGTAAGGTATAGAAAGCCCTTTGGAGAGTGCCCAGGAACGGTAAAACAGCCTCTTATGTTATTTCTAGGTTCAGTGTTTAAGAAACTTCCAAAGGAGCTACCTCATTTCACACTACCACCAAAAAAGCCAATACCAAGATCCCTTTCCTCACCTTCTCACCAGCATTTGTTGTCATTTTATTCTTGCTGGTGGTTGTTCTGGATAGAATGAGATGAATCTTAAAGTAGTTTTGATTCACATTTTTCTCATGGCTAAAGAGGTTGAGCACTTTTGAAAGTGTTTCATGGCCATTTGTATTTCTTCTTTTGTGGACTCCCTGCTTAGTTCTACAGCCATTTTTAAAGTGGTGTTATTTGATTCTTGTGTATTAAATTTTTTAACAGGAACTTCAGGTTTATGAGAGTCTCACCTTGCATCTGTCAACTTTCAAGTTTGCAATCTATTCAGAGGGGAGAGGGTACCCTGGTGTGTGAGCAGAACAACTCTTGATTAAACTATGCATGGACCACTAAGGATGGTTCTCCACGAAGGTGCTATTCATTTCAGAGGCCACAGGAGTGTGAACCAAGGGAATCGCTACTCATGATCAGAGGAAGAACAGGCAGAGGGGAAAGGATGCTCACAGAGTTCTTGCAAAGGTTGAGATGGTATCCCCTGGAAGCAGATCTCCTGTCATTTGCAGACTTCTGAGGCTAGAAGGCCAGCTGAGGTGTGAAACCATGAGAGAGTTCTGGCTGCTGTCTCTGGAAGGTGGTAACAATTCCCCCCTTCACTACAGTACAAGACTTCTGAGTTTCCCTTTCATATACACAGTCCCCAACTCCTCAGAGGACTGGAGTACTCACTCTAAGCAAGGCAATGTGTGGTGCATTTCATCTCTAGGGTGATCTCCAGTCATAGCAGGAACTGAGTTCCTGATGGTGACTTCCCACAGAAGCCACACACTCTTGCTGTGGAAATCACTTGGAGGAATAACACAGACAAAGCTAACAGCAGCTCTCCTTTACTTTCTGCACATCATCATGCAGAAATTTCCTTCCCATCCCACTGTGTCCTTGTGGAGCAGTGTACGGTCACCAAGTGGAATCCCTTTCTCACCTCCATGTCACACCAATCAGAGAGACCTGTTAGACTAAGGATGAAATAAATTCAGACATGAAATCAAAGCTTTGAAGTCTTCAAAAATGAAAATATAAGTTATAGATTGTGTCTAATGCTCTTATTAAAGATTGGAATGATCCATCCAATATTGATTGGTATACAATCTTATTGGAAAGAAAAGGAATAAATAGAAAAACACAAATCCATCCTTTGCACATTGGTACACAGATACTCTCTTTTCTCAGAACATGCTGACACTGACCTCGATTCCAACCCTCTTGGGCTCTTATCTTCTTAAGTGTATAGGTTTGGGGTATAGATAGACAACTGTGGGGTATCTGGAGAGGCACCAGGAGCTCACAATGGTACAGAGTTCCAGGAACAGGTGGGTAGATATATCCTTGATGTCATGGTCAGAAAAGGTATAGCCCCCATAGGTTCATGCGATTGAATGCTTGGCCCCTAGGTAGTGGCACTATTAAGAGGTGTAGCCTTGTTAGAGTATGTATAGCCTTGTTAGAGGATGCCTGTCACTGTGGAGGTGGGCTTTGTGGTCTCATATATATGCTCAAATTACACCCAGTGCAAAATATGGTCTCCTTCTCGCTGCCTTCCAATCAAGATGTAGAGAACTCTTGGCTCGCCCAGCACCATGTCTGCCTGCATGATGCTATGCTTCCTGCCATGAAAATAATGGGATAAACCTCTGAAACTGTAAACCAGCTCCAATTAAATGTTTGCCTTTATAAGAGTTGCTTTGGTCATGGTATCTCTTCACAGCAAAAAAATACTAACTACAACACTTGAGATGAGGTGGTAGGCTTGGAGTAAATGCTAAAGAATTATAAATATAGGAGAAGATTTCTATAGAAATAGATAGATGCAGGTTCAGATTTGATAACAGCATGGTCTTAAAGTACTTTATGATACAGAACAAGGGTCAGAGATATACATGAATGAAGGTGTAATAATGCAAAATCAGATATCCTCAAGAAACTATTCAGAGCTCTTTTTCTTTCTCCATGGTAATGGATCAGACTGGTCCATGAATTCTGATACTTTTTGTAAGCTGCCATTTCATTTTGCCATCTTTGAAAGTATTTTATGTGATGCACATCCTGAAGACATGATACTAAAGTGGGAAGTATACTGTGGTAGGAGTTGGATTCCGTGAATATTCTGAGTTTTTCTGTGCCTTTGCACAACTGGTAATCTTGATTTATGGAGGATTAGTTCCTAAAGCAATAGGTGCCCATTCTTGATAATGATCTTTCAGTTAAATGTCAAGATTCTGACTGTCAAAAACCAGTGAACAAAACAGCTCACAGTGATGTAAGTTCCAGAGTGCAAGGAACACATAATTGGAATAATGTATGTGCAATGAGTATATCCCACATCCTTCTCTAAGACACATATACTCCTTCAGAACATCAACAAGAATATGATGAAAGTGTCTTCTCAGAGCAGCAATCGCAGCTGAACTGGAAACAGTTGGGGAGACAATTCCCACTGACACTGTCAAGGAACACAGGCTCATATGTGTGTTGAAAAGCAGAGTCTAACATCACATTCGTCTTTGCAAAATGAGATGTCTTCCTTTCCAGGTACAAAATTCCACTTATCGTGGATCCTGAAACCAACCTACAATAAGATGAAGCCCATAAATTCAGTTTGCTGGTAAATTTTTCTTCACTCCACATCAACAGAGCAGTAGTGTCTTCATGCAGACACAGCCGATTCTAATTAAAATTTTTCATAATATGTATGATCTACTTGTTCTGAAAGTTTCTCTTACAAATTATGTAAATCCTCAGTGATCAAAATGAATATGAACAGAGGTAAATTATTTTAGAATTATAACTTCTCCAAATAAAGTGATGTTAATATTTGGATAAATAGAACACATGTGGTACTGAATACTTTCAAACAGCATTCTTTCACAGCAACATGTCAACAGATAGGTCTAGCTAGAAGTAACATTATGAGGTAGATTAATATAATTAAGTCTGTCATAAGTGATACAGGAAGCAGCCTGGAGCTTCCAGATGGTAAAGGTGCTTGGTGCAGGGTCTCTTTCAGAATTTGAAATTAAGAGTGTGGCAGTTAAGATGAAATCGACACTCAAGACCAAACTCCAGGAGAGGTGGTGCTGGTGGCTAAGCAGGCAATTGGATCCCAGCTAGGCAGTTATCCACGTGTGACATTATCCGGGCTTTCCACACGCTCTGACTTATAGCATATATTTATGCTACAAAGACACAGCAGGTTAGGAGATAATGCGTGGTACTGCCATACATAAGCACAGTGAGTGGAAGCAGCCTGAGCTCGGGAAGTGATGACTTTTACTGTTAATGCCAGAGAAGGGTTCCCATCATATAGCATGGGTTTGAAGGGTGCCCTGGTGTGGAGGGATTCCAGGACAATTGAAAAACCACAGGGTATTGGTCCTAATGTTAAGTCTTGATATTGTTTTCTATTAGATTGCTGGTGGCTTTTCTGTAATATGATACCTAGTTTTATGTTTCTAAATATTTGTTTATTTTTATTTTATGTTTGTGAGTAGATGTATGCATATGCACTATAGGACTGCAGTGCCAGTACATCTCCTAGAACTGAAGTTACAGGCATTGGGAACTACTATCTGAGTGTTAGGAACAGAACTCAGGTCCTCTGGATGAGCAGCCTGTGTCCTTAACTACAGAACCCTCTCTCTAGCTGCAGAGCAGTTT
Source organism: Montemys delectorum (assembly GCA_019843815.1). Lineage (NCBI taxonomy): Eukaryota > Metazoa > Chordata > Mammalia > Rodentia > Muridae > Montemys > Montemys delectorum. Next base: position 51,482 of record JADRCD010225130.1, on the reverse strand, counting down.
CTTGACTTCTTATTGATATGAAAGAGCACAGCCCACTGTGGGTGGTGCCATCCCTGGGCAGGTGGGAAGGTATCTGAAAATTAGCCAAAAGAAGCAAGGTAGTAAGCAGCATTCATTCGTAGTCTCTGCTTCAGCTACTGCATCTGGATTCTTACCTCCAACTTTTGCTCTGAATTCCCTTAGTGATAAACTATGACCTGAAAGTGTAAACTAATAGAAACCCTTTCTTCTGCAAGTTGTCTTTTGATCATAGCTTTTATTACAGCAACAGAAAGCAAACTGGAACACCTTCCCACAGCCACATACACTAGCACATATTTTTGTGCACATGAGCAAACACACACACACACACACACACACACACACACACACACATACACGGCCACACGCAGTTATGGGAAAGGTATCACATGTATTATTGGTGGGACATTAAAATGGCTGTTGTCTAAGACTTCCATAAGGATAAACTGCCCTGTGTTAGGGGTCAATATCATTGAAAGGAGACTATAGAGTTGATACACCATTAAATTAATACATTGTCACACCAGCACCCAGAGCAACAACATAACCTACCCATGAGGAGGTATTCCGGTAAAAGAGCTGCAAGCTCGCTGAGTGCAGCTCATGTCTTCTCTGTTCATGGCTCCCTGTGAACACACCCCCTGCTGGGCACCATCACTATAGGCAAATGCCAGCAAATGCCAGCGCCACCTGGGTGCCATCCTTTGATTCCCTCTGCTGGGTGAAGCTATGCTCAAAACACTTTGGCAGAGAACTCCTCTCTTGGGGCCCATCAAACAACACTGGTAGAGTTTGCTGGATTTAAATATTCCTTTCCTCAGGTAAAGGAGAATAGCATGTAATTTGTAATGGTAACTAAGATAATGAATGCGCGCTGCAGTCAGCTGTTACCAGCAGTAATTGCTGCACCTTTCATCTTCTGTCAAGCAGAGCAGTTAGGATTAGGACCAAAAGGCTGCTATCATCTCTCTCATTTCCTGACTCAGACAAAAGGCAAAAAAAAAAAAAAAAAAAAAAAAAAAAAAAGGAAAAATGAAAGTGCCTCTCTCTCTGCTGATAGGTGTCTGATCAAAGCTGCTGAGAGCTGTCAGAAGCCAGCCAGCCTCTGCAACCTGACTACCCTTCATGGCAACTCTGCCTTTGATCTGCTGGCAGCCAAACTGGGGTTCTATTTACATGAAAAAAAAAATAATAATCATGGTTGTAAGAGAACAGAAAAAGTGCCCCTTTTTTTTATTTGAATGTTGCTTTTGCAGTCTGATGAGGCTAAGAATGTGGCTACTTGTCCGATGGTGAGGGACATGTGTGTACATACACACATGCACAGCTCTACCCATAAAATGTCTTTGAACTTCATCAGAGACATTTGGCAGTGGGAAGGAACCAGATTGATGTTTGAAAGAAATGACCCTTCTTGGAAGATAAGCCGAAAGCCTAAGAGAAACAGCAAGAATGTAGCTCTCTCTATTTTGTATTTCACCAAATCTGCAGGATTCAGGTACATAGACACAGGAAAGGTGGTAGGTCTGCTATGTGATATATGGGTGTGTTCCTGTGCCTGGGCTGCTGGAAACAAAATGAAAATAGCAGGACATGGTAGTTGTAAGCAGTGGATGGAGTCTGTTCAATATTTTTATCACCTAATCTCTAACAGGAGAGTAGCAATGAGTGAAACACACTGTTACACTGCATTGGACACTGTGATTCTAAAGGGTGTGGCCACTATACATGGCCATTTTTTTTTCTGTGGGTGCTGGAGATCTAATATTCATTCTGTCCTCACTTGTACAAAGTTGATCACTTTAAAGTTTGTTTTAACTGATAGCCATGGAAAGGAATAAAAACTACACTAAAAAGCAATCCCAAGTTGCTGCCTCCTTGGCTAAATCCCTCATGGTGCTTCCTCCCGTTATCACGAGGCAGAGCGCCTCAGTAGAGAAAGCGAACAAGAAGCAGGATGAGTCTACATGATGCCAAAGCCCTCTGCGGTAATACACTTCCAGTAGCCAGACCACACCGCCTGAACCTACCCAAATAGTGGCACCGATTGTGGACCAACTATCCAAATAACAGAGCCTGTCTGGAAACACTGATTCAAACCATCAAAAGGATGAGCTTCCCTCCTCCGGAGATAGGCCTTAATGTGACAGTTGCCTTTCACAGTAGTGTCTGAAGACAATATGATGCAGCTAGGCAGGCTGAGGCTGACCCACAGTGAAAGCACTCGTGTTGCTTTTCAAATTCTGCAGTGTAAACAGGCCTATTGCTCTAATCTCCATCACACAAATGTCCTTCTTGCTAAAAGCTAATAGATGTTGGCAAAACTACATTTTCTGCTTCGTAAGAATTTTGGTGATCATGTGTCTTAGTCTTCTGTCTGCTGCTTACTCTGAAACAATATTTTCAGGGACAGAAATTTCTGAAGGCTACAAAATCCAAAATAAAGCTGCTCAAGGACTCAGAGCAGCCTGAGTCTTCCTTAAGGTCCAAAGATGATATTTTCTTTCTGAGCATTTCAACAATGGAAGGACAGTACCTCTCTTGAGACTTTTTCTTCAAGGGTAGACTGGAGCTTTCTAATGATGTTATCATTTCAAGGCTCTGTGTCAACCTAATAGAAGCATTTTGGAGATTACGTTCCCACAGCCATTTGTGGGCCAAACACCATACAGAACACAGCATCCTAGAAATAGGCTTTCTAACATTGTCTGGATGAGGGAGGTGTCCATGATAGGAATTGCCCGTAACACGATCTTCCAGGAGACTGGACTATGGGGGCAGTGAGAGAGCACAGTATTAATTCGTCTTATAGGAGGTATCCAGTGGGTCCATCAGCTACTTTCTGCTGAACAAATGTGAGCATCAGTCCTGCTTCCACATTCCTCTGGATCTATTCGGAATCTGTTTTGCTTCTGTGATCTTCTGTACCTTCTTCTGACAATGGTTTGTCTATTTGGAATCTGTTTTGCTTCTGTGATCTTCTGTACCTTCTTCTGACATGGTTGTTGTTTAATAAATGCTAGCTTATCTTAACTTCATGCAAAAATATTTTCCACAAAATTCATTTTTTTTTTTTGGAAAATTGCTTTCTACCTTATTTATAATAACCGGAAGCTGGAAAGAACCCAAATGTCCCTCAACAGAGGAATGGATACAGAAAATGTGGTACATTTCCTCAAGGGAGTACTATTAAGCTATTAAATCAATGAATTTATGAAATTCTTAGGGAAATGGATGGATCTGGAGGATATCATCCTGAGTGAGGTAACCCAATCACAAAAGAACACACATGGTATGCACTTTCTGATAAGTAGCTATTAGCCCAGAATACCCAAGATACAGTTCACAAACCACATGAAAATCAAGAAGAAGGAAGACCAAAGTGGATACTTCGATCCTTCTTGGAAGGGGGAGCAAAATAGCCATGGAAGGAGATACAGAGACAAAATGTGGAGCAGAGACAAAAGGAATGACCAACCAGACACTGCCCTACCTGGGAATCCATCCCATATACAGTCACCAAATCCAGACACTATTGTGGATGCCAACAAGTGCTTGCTGACAGAAGCCTGATATATCTGTCAGTCATCTATGGGAGGAGAGGCCCTTGGTCCTATGAAGGTTCTATGCCCCAGTGTAGGGGAATGCCAGGGCCAAGAAGCAGGAGTGAGTGGGTGGGTGGGTAAGCAGGTGGAGGGAGGAGGGGATGGGGATTTTCAGAGGGGAAACAAGGAAAGGGAATAACATTTGAAATGTAAATAAAATATCTAATAAAAATTAAATTGTAAAAAAAGAAAGAAAGAAAGAAAAAAGAAAATTGTTCTCTAAACAAAGAATGTGAAGTGATAAACTTCTAACCTAGTTCCCAAGTGAATATAATTTATAAAATCATTAGCTACAATAATCTATTCTTATATAAGAACAAAAGTGATAATCCACACATCATACAACAGCCTTTATTGACTCTTAAATGTCAGGCAAGTTTTTCTTTGATGTTTGATGTTCAGCAAATCTAATGTCCTCACACTCTGGGTCACTAAAGGAAGCACCTCCCCTTTAGGCAGACAGTTATAATGAGTAAATCTGTCTGCCCTTCTCTCAGGAGCACCCAAAATAATAAAAAGGTAATTCCTACGCTTCGATAACTAAACAGTGTATAAGGAAGATTTGGTGCAGCTGACACTGGAGCTGGGGATGGAGCCAGCTGTCCTGAGTTCTGAGTGTTCCTGTCCTACTAATACATCAAGTCCTGGTGCAAGGCAGAACCTGTGCATTGCTGTTTCAAAAATTCTGTTAAGCATTTTCTGGAACAAAGTGATAAAAGTGGCTGACTTAGGTGCATGTGAATAAAAGGACATATATTTCAGGGCAAGTTACAATATTAAATCTAAATCATAATTGATATACTAAAAGTCACTAATACTTAGAATATAAGGGTATTTTAATATCTATTAAACAATATATATATATGTCTTTACAATAACCTTCAAAATACACATATTTCCAAGAGTTGAATTATGAGTGTTTTTTGTGCATTTTTGAAAATGTAAGCAAAACCATGATACCTTTATCTTGGGTGAAGTAATTCAAGGTGCACATTTAATCTAAAATGTCCCAAGGCTTAGGCAGCAGCATCAAGCCATAAATACAACTTCCTTTGTTATTAAAATTATTTATATACTTCGAGAATTTCAAAAATGAGTACTCTATATATTTTTCATCACTCCCTACAATTCCTCCAATTCTTTGTACTGCTCCCACTCCACAACTCCATATGATAGTTACACACACATACACAAATGCACACTCACACACGAACAAACACACACCAGTAAAAATAAATGTTCAAAAACATGAATGATAATAAGGAAGAATATCAATCTACATAAATTTGACTCTTCTGAAATTAAGGCACAAGTTTATTACACTGATGCCTGAGGTCTTGATACAGACAGGATGGATCTAGTTCTCCACTTGTAGGTTTTGACCTCTTCGAGAGTCACATATCAGATACATATATTATAATTCATAACAGTAACAAAATTACAGTTATGACATATCAAAAAAATAATTTTATGGTTGGGGGTCACCACAGCACGAGGAACTGTACTGAAGGGTCACAGAAGTAGACAGGTTGAGAACCACTGATCTGGAGCCTTGGTGTGGCCCTGGGAGTTACACTGTGAGCACATTCACAGAGCTGCCTTTATTGTTTGGTGTTGGGCATTGGGATGAGCTCTCAGAACAAGCTTTTGCTGATCTTTATCTTTCATGTTTTATTTTACAAAGTGGGAATCCAATCCACATAAGATTCCACACTGTTCTCACACTGTATTCAACTTCCTTTAAAACTGAATATGCAAATATTTCAGTTGGATGGGAACCAGGGACCATCTTATATTAAATCAGCAAAGCCTCTCTGGGAAGACCTTGTGTTGACATTTCTACATCACCTTGAATGTTCTCCTTCTTTTTTTAGCTTGTAGAATTTTTACTACAAAATTCAACAGACATGTGTATACCTATATAGACACATATGTATAAATACACACATATATGTATATGTACACATAAAACATGTAAGTGTGTATATGTGTATGTATACATGGAAAAACACAAATGTGCAACATATACATGCATACATAACACACATACATAGGGATGCATATACACATGCACGCATGTATACCTATGCATATATTAAATGAATATAAGGGTTTCAGAAAGAAACAAGATTGTGGGGCACATGGGCCTTAGGGGTACTCCAAGGACACTTGGCCCCATCTTTTCTAGATGCTATTATGTTACCCATGATGCTGCCATGATTGCATTCCCAATTCTAGAAAATAGGTACTTACAAATTGTAGCACTTTTTTTTTTCCATTTTTCCTTCTGTGGTAAATCCTAAGTTAATTTAAACCTGAAATCTCTTGAGCAATGAAAGATTTTCTTGTAAATCATCGCTATTATGTGTCCACTATATTGAAAGTTCCATTAAGGCAGGCAAGTCTTCTGAGCCTATCGATGAGTGCTTCTGAGCACCATCCATGCAAAGTCCCTTTAGACACTAAATTATGAGTTTTTAGAGAGAAAGAAAATGCACGCTATTCCATGAGCACAGGTGTATTCACACACACTAGAAAATTGAAATTCAATTCAGAAGGCAATATTGGAAGCAATTTCAGCCTGGATCCAATTTGGTCAGAGCTGAAATTGCACAAAAAAAAATGACTGAAGATGATTCTGCCATCTTTTCAGTTCATTCTCTACGACTGGATCCATCAATATAGAATGTGCTAGAAAGCTCACACTGAATTCTTGTTCCTGTCATTTCAGTCTGCACAGAGGCTGGAAGTTGCTTCAACAATCCCATCAAACAAAATGTCACACAGTAAAGTTTAAGAATTAAGCAAGAAATGAAATTAAAATATTCTAACTCCCACAAATATGATTACAGATTATACCCAATTTTTGGCTCTTCTTCTGATAATAAAAAATAATCCCCAATTTAAATACAGCTGCTGCTGCTTCTCTTACATTGTTGCATGCGGCAGTTTGCATACATACACCTCACTTTGTACAGTGAGTTAGTTCATGGGAATATTGCTCTCGTCATTTTGTGTGTTGCAATTTTATACCATGGAACATAATGTATATTGTGAGTTAATTTAAGGCAGTAGCTCTCAATCTGTGGGTTAAATATCCCTTTCACAAAGATCACCTAAGACCATGAGAAAATATAGATATTTACATTATGATTCATAACAGTAGCACAATTGCAATTATAAACTAGCAACAAAACTAATTTTATGGTTGGAGGTTGCCACAACATGAGAAACTGTGTTAAAGGGCTGCAGCATTAGGAAAGGTGAGAAGCACTGACTTAAGGAAAATTTATTTTGCTAAATAAAGCATGCTTTTGCACTTAAATGCCATTTTTGCATTTTTTTTCAATTTATCCTTACATAGAACCCTTGAAAGACCTCAGAGAATGGCTAATTTTTTTCTAAACTGACTTACCCAGAACCAGCATGGGACTTGGGAGCGCAGGGTTCCCCTGGTGGAGAGACTGAGGGCAGTTCTCAAGCTCAGCAGCTGCTCTCCAATGCTCTGGTGGGCAAGGATTCAGCTTCTCCCGGACTTGGTGGTTTAACTATCCTGTGAAATGTCCTCAGCAGCAACACTGTGTTTTGATTTGTATTTCTTTTTTAATACAACTGTATTATAAAGAACTTGCAAATAACAAATCATACGGAGACATTAATTGACCTGAAGTCCGTGTATTTCAGGGAACTCTACAGCAGAAAAGCCCTTCAAAGCTGTGGACACCATATCAGACTTCACACTTAAACTTATAAAATGTAGCTTTTTGCTCTTATTCACCATTAAAAAAAATCTATGGCAGGTGTTCACAGTTAGTCCTCTTTAGAGTTTTATGCCCCTTTACCCTGCACCATCCTTCATCAGCACCTAACATCTCTCCCTTCTTGTTCTGCTTTTGACACATAATACTGGATCCATTTGTTTACATCCTATGTTTCTTGTCTTTGTTTCACTTTAGCATTGTACAAATTACTACCTTCTAGGTCTCTCATATCCTTCAAGACACTCAATTAAAAGAAAATAGTGTGCTGAAAAGAAGGCTCAGTGGATAAAGGTGCCGCTGCCAAGCTTGATGGTTTGAATTTAACCACTAGGAACCACATGCTAGGCAGGAACTGACTTCCACAAGTTGTCCTCTGACCTCCAACAGGCTCACCCTTGTATATGTGTGTGCACATACACAGACACACACACAGTACACATGCACATTAAATACATACATACATACATACATACATACATACATACATACATACATACATACACATGCATACCCACACAGATAAATGTAATATAAAATGAAGACATTGGTTTTACCGAAGGAGTTTTAAATGAATAAGTGAGAAGAGCTATATCCACATAACAGTTATGGTTTATCTGAAGAGAAACAGAAAAAATTAATCATAGAGAAAAAGAAACACAAACAGATAAATATTTATCCAACAGAACACAACCTGGGATACCGGTAACTTCAGCAAAAAACAAAAACAAAAACAAAAAACAGGATGCCATGGAAAGGGCTTCCTCCCCGACTTCTCCATTCTTGAAACAGAACATTTCAGCAACGTTTTGTGACATTGAGGTCTGGGATCTGAAAGTGTTCTTTGTTCTCATCTGAGCTTGTCGCTGGCTTGCCTTCGCCTCACTGTAGAACTGTGCCAAGGGTTCCAGCCTCCAGAAAACAACCCTGCATTGCCCTGTATCATTCCAACTCTCCTACTGGCTTTTAATGCTATAGGCAGACTTATGGCTTCCACAACCCACTGTTTGTTACGTTAACCCAAGTTCATTAGATCATTGAAATGATTTAACTAATTTGGTTGGCTTTCCTCGTGTCCTCACTAACTCCTCATCTCCCTTTTGACAAATGACAGTTGATCATCATTTTAAAACTCTCCTCTTAAGGCATAAAAAAAAGTCTCAGTGGTTAAAAGTGCTTGCCACTCAAGCCTGGAGAATTGGGTCCAATGCCATATAATGGTGGAAGAAGAGAACTGACTGTCTCAACATTTCCAGGTTTGCTGTGATATCTCCAATTTGGCTCTTGGGGTTCTTGCCCTCAAATCCATGCTACTGTTTATAGTTCTTCATATGATCTTAGCATCTAGCCATATTTGGGATCCATTAGCCTATTGGAAAATACTCTTTATCTTTGTTGACAATGCAATCTTTCCTTAAACACAAGATCTAATAGTCAATGGATAGTGCCTCAGGTTTGTCTCCTGACTTGGGAAATTTTCTATTCTGCAATACATACATTCTGATAACCCAATTAATTTTTAGTTTCTAGAAATTAGCTATCAGGATTTTCTTTTAAAAAAAATTCTTCTCTAATGATTTAAACTGGTGACAGCAAAAATGTGACACAAGATGGCAGGTGTCTGATCATCTTTGTGGATGGAGCTGTTTCACACCCAACCTCCCTGATTCCTAGCGGCTAACACTTTGGACAGGCTGTGACATGTCAATTAATGTCAAAAGAGGCTTATTATATATTGCTGGCATTGGCGTAGGGAGCCTATAATGCAGAGTCACACTAGGATGGCAGGGTGTAGAAGACTTTGGCTGTTATCACTGAAATGAAATTCAGCTCTTAAGGGGAATATTCAAGAAGTGAGGGAAATTTGTAATATAAATTAACATTCTGTTGCCTTTCCCTGTGTTTGGCCAGTGATGATCTAACTGGCAATTTCCTTTAATCTCTTAAGCCTTCCAGCTAAGTGACTTAAAATATGTTTCTGTTATTGAGTTTCTTAATTCTTGGGACAAATATAAAAAAGAAATTGCTTTAATTTATTTTTTAATTTTTATTGGTTATTTTATTTATTTACATTTCAAATGTCTTCCTGGTTTCCCCTCTGCAAACCCCATATCCCTTCCCCCTCCCCCTGCTTCTATGAGGGTGCTCCCACTCCTGCCTCACTGCCCTTGCATTCCCCTATGTTGGGGCATCAAGCCTTCACAGGACCAAGGGCCTCCATTTATGTCAAATAAGATCATCCTCTGCTACATATGCAGTTGGAGCCATGAGTCCTTTTTGTTTGGTGGTTTAGTCCCAGGGAGCTTTGGGGGATCTAGTTGGTTGATATTGTTTTTCCTATGGGGTTGCAAGTCCCTTCATCTCCTTCAGTCTTTTCCCTAACTCCTCCACTGGGATCCCATGCTCAGTCTGATGGTTGGCTGCAAGCATCCACATCTGTATTGGTCAGGCTCTGGCAGAGCCTCTCAAGAAAGCTTTATCAAGCTCCTGTCAGCAAGTTCTTCTTGGCATCAGCAATAGTGTCTGGATTTGGTGGCATATGAGATGGATCCCCAGGTGGGGAAGTCTCTGCATGGCCTTTCCTTCAGTCTCTGCTCCACCTTTTGTTCCTGTATTTCCTTCAGACAGGAGCCATTCTGGGTTAATTTTTTTGAGATGGGTGGGTGGCCCCATCCCTCAACTGGGGGCCATTCCTACACTCACTAGCTTAAATATCCAAAAAAAGGTGAGAGAGAACCTGTAGAGATCATATCCAGAAGAAATAACTTTAAACAAAAGAGAATCAATTTTGTCTCAAAGACACCATACCAGGTTAGCCATATATATGGGTTTCGGCCTGAGGTTAAGCTGAATGTCACGCTGATAGAAATAGAAGAGGTGATGCAGTAAACTCAGAGCATCAAGTAATCAGTGGGCAAAGAGAAGGGACTAGAATGATCTATAGACCCCAAGGACAGGCCACCTCAGTGACCTACTTCTTCCAAAGAGGTCGCACCTCCGAGTTTCCATTGGGCAATAAAATGGAAGTCCACCAATAGATCGATACATAGATCCACCAGAGCCCTCATGATCCATTGCTTGTCAAAAATTGAATCCACTAACCAGAACCAAACCACCAATACAGGCATCTTTTAAAAAGAGCATTTCATAACCTAGCCATAACACTCCTTGGGCTCTTTCTCAATAATTCTATACACTTCTGAGCAAACCCGAGACAATCATCTTTTTACACAAAATACATCTAATCTCTTATCTGCTGAGCCCATGGTCATTCATGAATGTAGCCATTGGCATCCAGGACAGTGGAAATAACCTAAAAGTTTAATGCCTCCCTATAAGATGGTTCTAGAGAGACAATGTTTAATGTTTCTGATAAATTTTTAAAGATGTAGAATGTTGGGGAATCTGGCCGAGGGTAGGATCAGTGGAAAGTTGGAACTGGATGAAGGGTGCCAATGTAAAGGATTTTTTTAAAATTTTTTTATTGGCATATATTGTATACAATGATAGGTTTCATAAAAATAATTTCTTTAAGTATATCATAAATTTTAATAATATCCACCTCAAATATCTTCCTTGCTCTCCCCTACCCTGCTATCTACCTGCTACTCTCATCTCCTTCCCAATATCCCTTCTGCTTTATGTGTTATATATACATATGTAGTGTGTGTGCTTATATTTTTATTTTATATGTAGTATAGGATAGGATCCAAAAGTTAGAGAAATCATGATACTTATCTTCCTGAGTATATTTTATTTTGCTTAACATGATGATTTCAGTGTACCTGTTTGCTTAAAACTGACATCATTCTGTACATAACACATTTTCTTCATCTACTCTTCTGTTGACAGCTACCTTGGGTTGGTTGCATAACTCGGTGTTAGTGAAAGGTGGTGTCACACACATGGATGTCCAGGCGCCTCTATCCAAAGTGTGCTGCCTTAGCATCCTGGATTCCCACAAGTCATATAGTTGATTTGTAGAGTAGTCCTAATTTTTAAGGTTTTTGAGGATCCTTCCATCTGGTTTCTATAGGGAATAAATTCATCTATATTCCCCGCAGCAGTGTGTAAATGTTCCCTTTATTCGTTATCAATTTATTTTCTTCTTGATCTTGATTCTCCCTGGGGTGGGATGTAGTCTCAGTGTAATATTGGTTTGCATTTCCATGATGGCTGAAGATGATGAACTTATTTTCATATGTTCTATTAAATTTCACCTTCGACAACTCTGAATTTCTTTTGTTATTCTATTTACAGGTTAAGATGTTTGGGATTTGGCGAAATGTTTTGTCGTCGTCGTTGTTGTTTTTTATATATTTATCCTTTGTCAGATATGTAACCAACAAAAGTATTCTCCCATTCTGTAGACTGTTTGTTCCGTTAGTTAACCACTCATTGTGCAGATTCGTTTTAATTTTGTGAGATTCCCACATTTCAAATCTCAGTGTGGTTTCTTCAGAGCGTCTTCCACTGAACCTGTAGCTTAAGGGTTTGCCTGTTTTCCTCTAATAGTTTCAAAGCTTCTGGGATTTCTTTAAGATGTCTGATCTATTTTAGCTTTATTTTGGGTCATGGTGAGTAGTAAGGATCTGGTTTCACATGGGTGTGTACTTTGTCCAGCACCAGTTGTTGGCAGTACTGTCTTTTCTCCAATGTGTGGCTTTGAAACCTTTAAGGTGGCTGCAGTTGTGGGTTCCTATCCAGTCCCTAACGTTGTTCCATTGATCTTTACAACATTTTTAAAGCCAGTACTGCCTTCCACACTATGGCTACATAGGTATAATTTGAAGTCAGGTATTGTGGCACATGACCTTTTTATCTTTCCTCTGGATTCCCTTGGCTCTCATGTGATTTTAAAGTTGTTTTGTTTGTTTGTGTGGGTTTTTTTTGTTTTGTTTTCTATTTCTTTGAAAAAGCCTCATTTGAATTTTGTGAGAATTGCATTGAATTCATAGATGGCTTGTGGTAACATGGCTGTTTCATTATATTAATTCTGCTGACCTGTGACAGTAGATGTCTTTCCATCTTCTTGTGTCCTCTAAATTTCTTTCTTCAACATTTTGAACTTTTCACTGTGAACGTCTTTTAACCTACTTGTTTATGTTTTTATTTGTAGGTAGGTTTTTTAACTCATTGAGAATAGGAGGTGTTTTTTTTTTCTTAAGCTTATTTCTCAAGTATGTTTGCTAATGGCATATCAAAAAGTAACTGATATTTTTATGTTGATTTTTTAAAACCTGCTACTTTGCTGAAAATATCAGTTCTAAGTGTTTTCTGGTATTGTTTTTAGGGTTACTTATGTACAATAATATCATGAGGGAAAACAAGGATATTTTTGACTATTTGTTTTCTACTGGGTTCACTAAACAGAAATTAGATATTAAATATAAGAAGAATAAAAGCAAAGGGGAGAGAATTTGGCAGGGGTATATGCAGTCTTTTGCCTGGGATTTGATTCCCAGGGCAGGCTCTGTAGTTTATGTTAGACATAGTTTCGAACCATGCTAGAGCCAGGTACGTTTCAGGCTCCTCCCAATATGCATGATAGAGTTGAAGCTTTCCTACAGAAACAAGTGTAGGACTCATGTCTGGTTAGTTCCTAGTGAGGCTAGAGGGAAAATCTAGGTAACAATGCAGGTGGGAACCCAGGACACAGTCTGTTTCTATATGGTCATAGATACAGTCTATTGACCTAGTTTATTTAGAATTTGTCCTCCAGAGGCTGTAACCTAATAAACATATGCACATTAATTTTGGGTTCTTGGTAAAGAAATAATAGTAGACCAACTAAAATAACACTGTCCTTCGGAATATAGTGCAAAATTCATCTATTTCAAAAAAAAAAAAGATAAATGGGAAAACATGGAAGTAAATGAACATAGACAGGCTGTATTGTGGAAGCAACAGACAGTATGCTTCCTCTGCTTGATAAAATTTACACCAAGTTATAGATATAAACCGTGATGTTTCCTAAAAGAGAAACAACATGCAGATGAACCAGATGGGAGTGGAATCTTTCATGATCTCAAGTCACCATGAAGAGCAATAAATATAAGATGGAAATTTCTGTGTCCTCATCTCAACAGGCTTGGGTTATTTAATTCATGGGTAGATGTTTACTCCCATTCATTTTGGGAAACTAAAAGTCTGTGCAGTCCTACTCAGGAGTAGTAGATGAAGACATGAACGTCCCTGTGATCTAAAGCAAAGGAGCAAGCAGTCCCCAGATCAAGATTCCAAGAGAACAAGCCCTGAAGTGTACAGAGAGAGAAGAAGGCATGTTGTCCACCAGCTGACCTAAACTGTGTTCATGAGCTTGGGCTGATGGGACTGCCTGTGGACCAGTAGGTGAACTTAATCACTGCTATAAAGGAAGCATTGGCATTTTGTCAGACTTCGTACTTGGAAGAGAGGGTACTTAACCAAAGGTGGGTCTAGGGCAAGGTTGGCTTTCTGACACATCCTTGTTCTTTCTCTGTTGTTGTTGTTGATGATGATGATGATAATGTTTTGTTGACTTTTGGTTTCTTTTAGTTGCTCATGATAGAGACCTGTCTTGCACACACACACACACACACACACACACACATATTCACTCACACTAGCTGAAGACTAACCCCACCCAGAGCCTCCTAACCCCAACAAGCTCATATATTTCAAAGGACTGACAGCCCTTTAGATACAAGCACTTCTACAAAATTATGTTCATTTACATTTAGGGTATTTTTATTTTCTAACTAGATTTGGGCTCTTCTCAGGAACAACTGTTATTATCTTTATAGAAACTACTTGGAGAATATATAGAGCAGGAAAGGTGCCTGAAAAGGAGTGTTTTCTCAATTATTTTTGAAATGATCAAGCAGGGAAATAATACTGGATTTAAATGTATTGGTAATTAGCATGACGTGTTTTTAATTAAATCTTCATTTTGAGAGCAAGTTTTAGAAAAAAAAGGGGGAGTCCCATCTGGATTGAGGATGGAGTGGGAAGACCCACCACTAGAGATATACATGTACCAGAATTAAACACATTTCAAAATCAATGCGGAGCATGCTCACTACAGGTTCTGCAGACCCCTCCCCCACCCGCTGAAGTGCCATAAGAATTTAAGCCGTGGGGATTTTCCTGAGAATAAATTCCTTAAGGGAGAGAGCAAGCTGCTTTAATCCATATGTTGAACACTCATGGGCTTTAATGTAATTGACAGTTGGTAATTTTACCACGCTTTTCCCTTCTGCATCAGTGACTTATTGGAATGACATTTATAATAAAAAATGCAAGAAGTTATTCTTCCTGCTTTTCTCACTTCAATTAACTCTATAGGTAAGCACACCAACCACACTGAATCTCTGGTACATTAACCAGAAGGAAATCATTTGAATTCAGAAAGATTTATGGTTTGACTGTTAGTTTTGCACAGATGACTACAGTAATCCTAATGTAATTGATGGATTTGGGCCATTTCAAATTCCAATTTCAATAAGACCTGGCACTGAAGTATTGGATTTAGTCCATTTGAGCAGCATCCTCTATGGGCAGGAAGTAAGCACCATTACAGGCAATACCTAGTTCTTCCACTCTTCTTCAACTTTACCCAAATGCCTCTCTCTCTCTCTCTCTCTCTCTCTCTCTCTCTCTCTCTCTCTCTCTCTCGCTCTCGCTCTCGCTCTCGCTCTCTCTCTCGCTCTCGCTCTCTCTCTCGCTCTCGCTCTCGCTGTAGCTCTCGCTCTCTCACTCTTTTCAAGTTATAACTTCTCTATGAATCACCCTTAAAGTGTGTTTCCACCAAAGAGGTAGCACAAGTAGTGACTGGTATTGTGCCATTGAAGGTACACTCATGAGCTATGTTGAACGTAACTCTAACAGTATGCCCATGAGCTTCAGTGGGTTTCATGGTCATATCACTAACACTGCACCTATGAATTATGATGGGCTTAACACTCATGGTGCAGCTATGTGCTTTGATGGGCATAGCACCAATGATACACCCATGAACTCTGATGGGATCATTGTTACACCTCAAAGGTACACTATGAGCTAAAATGGGGATGCGTTACTCCTAGATATCCAACTCTGTTCTTGCTGTTGCTTATTTGTCTTTTCTCCAGACCAGAGTTTCCTAAGCACTTTTCCTTGCCCGCTTGCTGCTCTTACCCACCAGGATCTTCACCAAACACAGTGCAGATAACACTGTATTCAGATGCGTAAATCAGAGGAAATATAGTCTTCCAGACAAATTTCTATTGATTGTTTACTGTTGGCCAGTAGATGAGTACTCTGTGTGGAGAAGACAGTGCCTCCGGTAGAAGAAAATATATCCTTCTGTCTCAGTCAGCACAAACAAAAGTGGTGACTAAGGATCACTTCAATTATTTTCTATTAATAAAGGAAGCCTACATTGTTATTCAAATTTTGATATGATGAAAATCTATGGCTATAAATAATTATTACAGAGTATAGATAAACATCAATTAAAACTGTTCAGGATATAGTGGCTGACATTTATATACAAATAAATATGAAAGAATGATTTAAGAGCTATATACCCAATAAGCTTACATATTTTATTTTATTTTTAGCATACATTTAAATGACAACTTAAGGCATACACATATGCAAAGGCATTATCAACCCGTTTATTGTAAATATAAGGAATTTAAATTTGTCCTGATATATACAACTTAGGGTCAAATAGCAAGGATAAATCTGTGTATCAAAAGACTTAGTAGGTGACTCCATTTTTTATTTTTTATTTGTTGTGGATAACTCATTGAAAACAAACACGAATCTGGCCAAATCTACATCCTCAGAATCATTGCAACGAGGGGAAAATGTGAAAAACAGAGTCTCATTGATTCATAGTTAACAGACAATGTAAGCTGGTAGATTATTTGATCATCATCCAAATTTTGTGCCCGAAAGGAAAGAAAAGTCTGAGCGGGAATCTTTTTAAAGGCTCGAATACCAACAGGTATCTTTTTAAAGGCTCAAATACCATGCTCTTCATTGGGCAAGCATGTCACCTACGAAACTCTCATAGTCAAACCAAAGACCAAATGATTCAAGGTTGTGAATGCAGTGACAGTCACCAATGCCAAGGACATAGACATGGTGGGGACACCAGCCATCATTGTCAGACCTCATTGCAGACCACCCTGCAAATGCAAGTGCAGATGCAATTCACCCCTCCTCCCTGTTCTGTGTCCTGTACTGGCTCCACAGCAGGAGTTTTAACTCCTCTTCAGACACCTAGTCCAGCAGTGCTTCTACTATCACTAGGTGTTGGATGTCAAGGCAACCACCAGCAGTCATCTTGCTCATCCTGCAATGTTCTATCCAATCCAAAGCCTCTCAGCCAGAGGTTGCTTTATGTACTTTCCACACCCTGCTTTATAAATATGTAATATTTTAAGGGC
This sequence comes from Montemys delectorum, assembly GCA_019843815.1. Taxonomy (NCBI): domain Eukaryota; kingdom Metazoa; phylum Chordata; class Mammalia; order Rodentia; family Muridae; genus Montemys; species Montemys delectorum. Next base: position 34,679 of record JADRCD010225130.1, on the reverse strand, counting down.
ATGCTGATACTTATATGAAAATGTGAACTGATTGGTCATGTGCTGAAGATGCTGCAGAACCATAATGTAAATCATCAACATGCAGCTGTGGCACATGCCCACTGATGTCACCACCTCCTAAGTTTCATGGCCTGAGTCTGGAATTATGGAAACAGGACTCACTAGACACGCACCAGGAAGGAGTGGAGACATTCCCCCCAACACACAGAAGAGCAAGATGCATACTTTCAAGTAGAAGGATAAATACCTTGGCCAGCACAGAGATTCTGCTGGAGGCATGTGGATCATTCAAGGTCTGATTGTTGATTCTTTGGACAGTCTGGGTTTCCCTTCTGCCAGCTTTCTTAGTTCCTCTTTCCCCAACATTGATGCACTAGAAATATTTTTATCATTATAAAGAGGATATACATTATAATTTTCTATTCCTTTAATCATTAAGCATGTTCTATGGCTGCCTTGCAAGCACACACGTGCATGCACAAGCCTGAATGTGGTCTTATATTTTGACACTGAAATTATTGCATCTAGTCCAGGTCTATGAGCCGAGGGAATCAGGGCAGATTCACAAGAGTTAGAGAAACCAACGGGCTTCGGAATTTAATGTGTGGTGGCCTCAACCTTCCATAGGGATCTTCAGAATAGACTGCAGAAGGAACAGGAGCTCAAAAATTAAACATGTTTTTAAGTAGTTCGTTTTTCCTAATCTGACATGTAATTTGGTAATACTTCACTTGACTAAGAAGCATGCCAGCAGTGTATTAATTATTCAGTCTTCCCTGGGCTTCTACAAGCTTTAATTAGTGAAAGAAGTCTACAGGACAAGTTATAATTTGCATGTCAACAAATTTGTTTAGAAATTACACGGTAAAGGTAAAATTTTGGTGGTGCTTCAACTCCATCAAACTAGAATCACTGAAGCCTGTACCTGAGCAAGTTTCTAACACTTTACGTGTTTTTGTTTTCCATTTCTTTTGTCCCAGACTTATGATTATAATTTCATTTTGATATTATTGTACTGTAACCCTTGTTTTTTAAAAATAATAATAATAATAATAATAATAATAATAATAATAATGCCTCAATTTCAAAACCTAAATAAGTCTGTCCGGAAGTCTTTAGCCCATAAGAGGAAGTGGCTCTGACAACACCTGGGAAATAGAAACCCAACATCCCATTTGTAGATAGAGTTTGACAGTGTTACATTAGGAGACAAGAAGAGTGGACACCTAGAGTCGACCCCCCCTTCACTGTCCCATGGATCACACAGGGTCAGGTGTATTTGTATTTACTTATTTAACTTAAGTATATTTCCCACAAGGCACTCTGACTTTCTTATGCTAAATAAGGCATAACTTATATTCTAATATTGAACACAGTATTTGGGTTACAAATTCCTCTTGGCATCTTAGCACCATAGGAAAATATTGCTCAATAGAGCCCCATGTTTTTTATTTCTATTGTACCTAAAGAATACACCTGGGGGTGGGAAAGATGCCTTTGAAGTTAAGAGAGCTTTCTGTTTTCCAAGCATCCAGTTCCCAGACTAAAACCACCTGAAACATCAGCTCTAGGGAATTCAATGCCCTCTTCTGCTCTTCTGGCCTTCTTGAGCACTGTTATCTCTGTGTGTCTCTGTCTCTGTCTCTGTCTCTCTCTCTGTTTATCTCTCTCTTACACACACACACACACACACATACACACACACATACACACACACACACATCTTACTTATATCTCTCAGCAGGAGATGGAGATGAATAAAGGGGCTTGTGACTGGTTAATGTTCAGAGAATAAGAGACTGAAATGCTCTCCTCTGAATGGCACATCCATATCACATCTTCCCACCAAGGCTCAGAGATCATCTTGGAAAGATGGTAAAAGGCAGAGATAGTAATACCTGTCATACATGACACGGCATTGTGTACACAATGAACTCACAGCATCTGGAGCTGCATACACAAGGTATGTACAAGATGAAGGCAGAAAGAATTCCAGCATGTACGGAGACAGCTCATGAAGCTCCACTCCCAGCTGAGGATCTACTGTGATTGGTGGCCAGTGTGGGAGGGAGAGTCAGTTTTCCTCAAGCGTTTGGCTTCTCAAAGGCTACCTATGCCCCATTAGATAATCCTACACCTATGTTAGATAGTCAGCTTTAAATGGGCTCAGGTCTGTTGTGGTTTGTGTTTTAAATTGCACATATAATTGGAAAGAATTTTTTTGAATAGACAGGGAGGTGGGAATCCAGGAGGAGAAAGGAAATGGGAGGTGGACTTGATCAAAATACATTATATGCATATGTGAAATTATAAATTACTGGCAAATGCAGAATTCTTTGAATGGATCTACTAGAAGGGGAACCAGAAAACACAAATGACAATTGTAACAAAATGCTGAAAGGTCCCAGTTCTGGATCAACTTAGCACTGAGAAAGAAGGTTTCCAGGGCTAAAGAAACAGTCTTAGCATTTCCATAGATATTCACCCAGAATCTACTCATTAGCTCAAGAAAACTCAAAGGAAGAAATAAGGATACGACTTGCTTTTCAAGTAAAATACACTGAGCAGATGACTTACTGTGTAGTTATACTGAGCAGATAACTTACTGTAGAAAGCATTTTCCTCAATATTATTTTAAAATAATAAAACACAGCCAAGTGCTACAGATCATTGATTGTACTGGCCTCCAATCATTAGAACATGATAAAAGGATTACTTTACATCTAGATGAATATCAGTCTAACTAAACCTGAACTCAGTTGCCTGGAAGAGATGTTGGCTGTGTGGTGAGTTAATTAATAATCAGCTTTTGAACATTATAACATAGTTACAACTGCAAATTTCTCACCATTGTGCTTGTCTCAAACTCCTATAATCACAAGATGAGGCCACATGGGTCTAATCCTGCCACTGTCTTTTCTTCTGAAGCATGTTGGTGACAGTTCATGGTGTCCAACAGGCCAGAGTCACTAGCCATTGCTTCTTGACCTATCACCAATGTTGCCTCTGTGCTAACACCACTATGTTATATTTCTTGAAATTCCATAAATCTAAATCTGTCATTAAAAGAATTAGTAATCGTGGGTATTAGCAGACCTTTTGGATCCAAAGCCATTTTAGAAATGTGTCACTCTGAGTAGCCAAGGTGTAGCCTCCCTCTTCTGCAGAAACACATTTCTCTATTCAGCTTCCAGTCTGAGTGACCTCTAAAGATAAGAGCTGTACTACACTGTAATGACCATGGTACATACAAAAAAAAAAAAAAAAAAATGCGTGACAGTGAGTCCTGAAAGTGATACACGATGAACTATAGGGAAGACGACTAGGCATGATCACCAGCTAGGGCAAAAGAGCAGCAATACACATGTGCATGTATGTATGCTCACACTTAGACACACATGCACACACCGACATACTTTTAATCTCTGATTAACAATACTGGGGTAGCTTGATTTTTTCAAACTCTATATTGAGCTGTGGAGACTTCCTGGAGTGTTATCCTTTGAAATCAACACATCTACCTTGGAAGAAAGTAAATTAAAGTTCCGAAGATGATACTCCATGAGCACAAAGAGATTGAATTCCAACTCGAAACAGGTATTTTGCCGCGTGGCTGCCTCTGCTTCAAGGCCATCTGTGACTTTCTGGGCATCTTGCTCACACTTCAATTCTTTAACAACACACTGTTGAACATGCCTCAGGGACTCACTTTGAAACACATCATGCTGAAAATGGCCAAGAAGCCCTTCCCCAGAGGACAGGGCTTCAAAGAACTCCAGAAATCACAAATCTTATAACTCTCCCTGACTGCAGAGATTCACTTCTCACCTCAGTGTGTCTGAGAATTCTTAAGGAGTCTCTCCAAACTTCTCAGCTCTAATAGCAGATTTGTATTTCTACCTGTAAATGTGGTCACAGGACAAAGAAAAAATAGTGTTTAAGTGTTGCCTTTATCTTAGAGAGCTAAGAATTTAAACTGAGTGTGAAGAAAAGTAAAAGAAAAAAATCATTCTCCAAACTCTCTCTAGAACATTCCACTCTAACAACCTAGCAGGGCATCATAGTTTACATTGTTTTCAAAGTTCACATATCCAATTGTCTGTTAATCCACCTACTGATTTCAATACTTGCAGCCATAGGTTTCCCTTGTTTTAATGCATTTCCATTTCTAAAATCTTTTTAAAGTACAGACCCTGAATACATTCAAGAATTTAACCTTCATATGTTCTAGACAAAATGTGACTAAAACAAAAAAGAATATACTCCAAAAAAAAAGGAGGAGCATTCATTATTAACCATCTGATAAACATGATGCAGGAGGAGCATTCATTATTAACCATCTGATAAACATGATGCATAAGCTCCCATGGTGTGGCTTACTCTATTGTTAAAGCAAAGGTAATTATAGTAATTTGGATCACCATTGTATTGCTTAGAAATGATAGGATACAAATCACTCCTTGCCCATGTACAGTACTGAATTTAGTAGTCCAACATGAAGGCTTTATGGTTAAAAACTTGTGTGTGTAAGTGGTTGGTCAAGTTCATGAGCTTCTTCTGCATCAGTTTCCACTTCTGTACAATGAGGACAATTTCAAGGTAGTGTGTCTGAACGGGAGCATGTCTAGGAGGTGTAAAGGGTCTGTATGAAGAATGTGCGCTGTCAGAGGAACAGGCCTCCCACACTACCATCTCTACACAAACAGCACAGTTACAGCACTTGTATCTAGAGTTTGGCTACATGTGTTTAGACCTCATGCACACAGTATCCAAGGAGGACAGAAGAGGGCGTTGGATCCCCTGGAACTGAATGGGACAATGTGAGCTGCCATGTTGGTTCTGAAAATGAAGTTCAGGTCTTCTCAAAGCTCAGCCAGTGCACTTAACTAGTAGGCCATCTCTTCAGTCTCTCAACTTCCTCTTATTTTTGAAAATCTTAGTCTTTTGTAAATTATTGGTTTATTTATGGCTATGATTGTGTGCTTTCACATCTATATGTTTACCACATGTATGCCTGATGACTGACGTGGCCAGGTGAGACTTCAGACTCTCTTGGACTAGGGTAATAAGAAATTGAGAGGTGCCATGTGGATGCTGGCAATCAAATCCATGTCCTCTGCCAAAGCAGCCAGTACTCTTAACTGCTGAGCCATCTCCACATCCCTGTGGCTTCCCTGTACTTTGCTCTCATCCCAACTTCACTAATGAGTTGATTTTGATGGTGATGCTCCTGCATATGTAGCTTTGAGTTTGAGCAGTGTTTAGAAAGTGTGCTTAAATTCTATAGAAGAATTATCCCAAAGGCTTACTTGCAAGTTTCTAAATTAAATGTGCATCCTTCAGTAGCAAATAATCAACCCCAGGTAAAAGTCTGTGAAATGAACAAGGCACCTCCTGCTGGTATGCGACAGAGTTTCTAATCATGAGGAAACGACAGTCCCAGAAATGTCTTGGAAAGAACAGTGCTCAGTGCCTGCCACTGTGTACAAGGGGAGGGCCATCTCCTCCAAACACCGGGTTAAGTGTGATGCTTGTAGACTTTCCAAATCTGTGTGCATCTCCCTAGGTTGCAGAAACAGACACTTTCTTTTCCCAAGCAGCAGATTATAGCTGGGGTTTCTATGTGTGTCCTGATTTTAAACAGTACTACATTATATTGCACTCTATATGAAGTAGTCAGTGGCCATATTGAGAGCAAAGTGACACCAAGGTAGTGGAATGACTAATCTAATTAAGAGTTAATGCTGAAGGGATCATTGAGCATCTGCATAGTATAAAATAATCCTCTTAATGATAACAATTATCTAAATCTTTTAACTAACCAAACATTTTCTATACAATATTTATAAACTGAGTTTAAGAACATGTCATGAACTAATTAAAATTCATAAACTATCCAAACCCCTCTTAGTCTAATCACAAATTCAAACTATACCTTTATGTCTTCCATAAAATGATACCCTCAGTTCTAGTTTTAAGCACCAACTATGACAAAATAATACCTGCTATGTTTCTTTAAACTTTTATTTTATTTTTGTAATTTATTGTAACTATTTTTTTTAAATTAAACTCATTAAAGTGCTAAAATGTTTTAAAATTTTTTAGAGCATAAAATTGTAGCTTTGGGTGTCACAAATTATCTAAGTATTCCCCTAAGCTGGGGACACTTGAATTCTATTTTCTATGTCAAATAATCATTATACTAAGATTCAAGTGATGGTTAATGCAGTAGATAAATATTTATAACTAAAACTGCAAAGAAAATGACATTGTAAGTGAGGCATGTGGCTCGCTCCAACCCTGTCCCCCAGGAGGCTGAGGGATGACAACTACAGTGAGTTCCTACCTGAAATGTGGAGTGGGAATCCCAATCTAAAAAGTACAGATCAAGACCTAGGCAAAGGGCTCTTCAGCAAAATGCTCTCTGCTGAAGCCTAAGGACATGGCATCATGATTGTGGGTCAAGGCATCATGGTAGTACAAATCTACAATTCTAGCCACGAGGAGGGAAGGAGACAGGCAGATTCCTAAAGCTCATTGGCCAATTTCCCTACGTGACTCAAAGAGCTTCAAGTCCAATGAGAGGCCTTATCTCCATAAAGGGTTGTAGGACAAGATGGAGGGAACAAGTGGGAATTGGTATGATCAAGACCTGTATAGATGTACAGAATTTTCAAAGAATACAAGAGAAGTATGTTAAGAAAGTGGACCATAGCCCTGAACAAAGTCTTTGGTTTAGTGTATCATAGCCCTGGGTTTGGACCCCAGCAAGAGTAAAATGGAATAATATATGAATAAAACAATAAACTGAAACTTTCTTTAAATTGTTAATGAAAGAGAAAAGTAGAGAGTAATCTAGAAAAGGCACTGAGCATTTAACTTCAAGCTCTTTCCCTCACACACAAGTGTATATGTACCTACACACATATATACTTGTACCACATATACAACACAGACATAGCATCCCGGAGAAAACATAGTGCAGATGCTGACCTGAAATCAGTACAAATCACTGGTAATGATCAAAAGTAAAAGAGAAGTTAAAGCTTCAACAAATGTCAACAAAAATCATCTGCTCGGTTTAGACTCAGCTGGGATTTTGCCCCTGTGAGAACAGGAACACCATCCTCCACTATAGTGTTTGTGATGGCTTGTATATGCTCAGTCCAGGGAGTGGCACTATTAGATGTTGTGGTTCTTTTGGAGTAGGTGTGTCACTGTGGGTGTGGGCTATAAGACCTCATCCTAGGGTTGGAGAGATGGCTCAGAGGTTAAGAACACAAACTACTCCTCCAGAGTTCCTGAGTTCAATTTCCAGCAACCACATGGTGGCTCACAAACATCTGTAACAGGATCTAATGCACTTTTCTAACGTGTGTCTGAAGACAGCTGCAGTGTACTCATATAAATAAAAATAAATAAATCTTAAAAAAAAAATAAAGACCTCATCCTAGTTGCCTGGAATTCAGTCTACTTGCAGCCTTCAGATGAAGATGTAGAAATCTCAGTTCTGCCCGAATCATGCCTGGCTAGATGCTGCCCTACTCCTACATTGATGATGATGGATTGAACCTCTGAATCTTTAAGTCAGCCCAATTAAATGTCGCCCTTTATAAGACTTGTCTTGGTGATGACGTCTGTTCACAGCTGTAAAATCCTAACTAAGACAGAAGTTGGGACCAGGAGTGGGGTATTGCTGTGATAGGCCTGACCATGCTTTTATCTGGAAGAATGTGGATTTGGGGACTTTGGATTTAGAAAGCAGTAGAATGTTTTTAACTGGGACTTCTTAATGGGCTATCCTAGTAAGAGTATGAAAGACTTTGTTGCTGAGATTGATTTGAATTGTGAAGACCTGGCCCATGAGGATTCAGTGGAGAAGAATTTCAGGACATGGCCTAGAGACTGTGTTTGTGGTATTTTGGTGATGATTGTGGCTGCTTTTGCTCTTGTCTGAAGAGTCTACTTTAGTCTAAAGTAAAAAGACTTACATTAATTTCATTGACAAAGGAAGTCTCAAAAAAGCCCAGTAGAAACTTTGTTTTCTGGTTAAGTCTCATGAAGAGCATTTGAAATAAGTATACCAAGCTTAGAAAGTAAAAATATAAAATATATAGTTCAAGTATTAAACGGGTACCAGGAAGTGTAATGGAGTTGAATCCTGTGTTCTAGGACATAACAGATTAAGGGATTTGGGAGTAAGATCCCATCCAGCTAAGTTTAGATCCAGGCATAGTGGTATACACCTTTAATCCCAGAATACAACGCCAAACAAATCTCTGAGTTCAAGGTTAGACTGGGATAAAATAGATTATAGGTAAAGAAAAACTTAAATCCAGGCATGTTGGTACACACCTTTAATCTCAGCATTATAGGAGACAGAGCCATGCAGATATCTGAGTTCAAGGTCAATCGGAAGAACAAGTTCCAGGAAAGCCAAGCTTAGACAGAGAGGGAGCCAGAAAACAGAAAAATGGTAATAGAATGAGGGGGGCATGTTTCAGCCCCAGCAAGCAGTAGAACACAGCAGCTTTGGCCATATGGCTCTGGCTTTAGAATGAAAAATAGAGACCAGCCGGGAGGCACAGGCCTCAGGAGTCACAGGGGAGTTGCAGGGCAGCAGGGACAGGATCCTCCAGGCTTCCAAGTGACAGAGGTGGATCAGTGACCCTCTTTGCCCCTTCCCTGCAAGTGGAAGGCCTGCCTCCAGGGAGTGCTTTAACCCAGAGACTCAGGAAAGATCTGACATTTTCTCTCTGGTGTCTTTTTAAGGCAGGACCAGCCGGGAGGCACAGACCCCACGAGTCGCAGGGGAGTAGCAGAGGAGTCGCAGGGGAGTTGCAGGGGAGTCACAGGGCAGCAGGGACAGGATCCTCTCAGCTTCCAAGTGACAGAGGTGGATCAGCAACCCTCTCTATCCCTTCCCTGCAAATGGAAGGCCTGCCTCCAGGACATGTTTTAACCTAGAGACTCAGGTAACTTTCTAAAGCGGGACCAGCTAGGAGGCACAGGCCTCAGGAGTCACAGCAGAGTCACAGGACAGCAGGGACAGGACAAGCTCTAGTCAGAGACACGAAGAACATCTAACACCAGAGATCAAGAGACAGCAAAAGGCAAATGCAAGAATGCTACCAACAGAAACCAAGACTGCTTGGCCTCATCAGAACCTAGTACTCCTACCACAGCAAGTCCTGGATATCTCAAAACACTGGAAAAGCAAGATTTGGATCTAAAATCATATCTCACAATGCTGATAGAGGAACTTAAGAAGGACATGGATAACTCCATTAAAGAAATACAGGAGAACACAAGTAAAGAGGTACAAGCCCTTAAAGAGGAAACAAAAAAATCCCATAAAGAATTACAGGAGATCACAAGTAAACAAGTAGAAGCCCTTAAAGAGCAAACTCAAAAATCCCTTAAGGAATTGCAGGAAAACACAAACAGGTGAAGGAATTGAGTAAAACCATTCAGGACCTAAAAATGGAAGTAGAAACAATAAAGAAATCACAAAAAGAGACAACCCTGGAGTTAGAAATCTTAGGAAAGAAGTCAGGAAACATAGATGCAAGCATCACCAACAGAATACAAGAAAGACTTGTATTCTTTTAGATAGAAGAAAGACTCTCAGGGGCAGAAGATAACATAGACAACATTGACAGAACAGTCAAAGACAATGCAAAATGCAAAAAGACCCTAACCAAAACATCCAGGAAATGCAGGACACAATGAGAAGACCAAACCTAAGGATAATAGGTATAGAAGAGAGTGAAGACCTCCAACTTAAAGGGCCAGGAAATATCTTCAACAAAATTATAGAAGAAAACTTCCCTAACCTAAAGAAAGAGATGCCCATGAACATACAAGAAGCCTATAGAACTCCAAATAGACTGGACCAGAAAAGAAATTCCTCCTGTCACATAATAGTCAAAACACCAAATGCACAAAACAAAGAAAGAATTTTCAAAGCAGTAAGGAAAAAAAGGTGAAGTAACATATAAAGTCAGGCCTATCAGAATTACACCAGACTTCTCACCAGAGACTATGAAAGCTAGAAGATCCTGGGCAGATGTCATATAGACCCTACAAGAACACAAATGCCAGCCCAGGCTACTATATCCAGCAAAACTCTCAATTACCATAGATGGAGAAAACAAGATATTCCATGACAAAACCAAATTTACACAATATCCTTCCACAAATCCAGCCCTACAAAGGATAACAGATGGAAAATATCAACATAAGGAGCAAAACTACACCTCAGAAGAATCAAGAAGGTAATCTTTCAAAAAATCCACACAAACCTAACTCCACCTCTTACAACAAAAACAACGGGAATGTAACAATTACTTTTCTTAATATATTACTGTGAAAATTAATATTACCAACATATACTAATCGATTGAAATCCAATAATATGAGGGATTAGAAATTTGTTGATTGTCATCCAATGGTCTCTCTAATTTGGTAATTGGAGAAATAGGTCCAACATTGTACAATCTATATACACTTTCAGCTTGTTTGTTTGTGATAGTGTCTTGCTGTGTACAACATAAAGGTCTTGAAATCTTGCTTCTCCTATCTCAGCCTCTCTATTAGTAGTATTGTTTATTTCATGTCTTTACACTATACTATGGTTTTCAGAACAGCTTATATATTTCAAAAGTATTTATATACCCAAAAGAAAAATAGACAATTAAATTGGGAAGGGGCTTGTAAGAGAACAACAAAGAGTGAGACTGAATGCTTTGCCTGATGTTTGTAACTCTTGTATCAAGTTTGAAGAAGAGGACTTTATAAGTTACTCTTTCTTTGAGATGAATGCTTTTCCTAATTATCACAGTTAATAACCCAAATTCTTACCCTCACCCAATTTCCGTGCTACCCTCCAAGCAGAATCATTGAAACAGTTGGTGTATGACTTTATGGATAGACCATCTTAATACACACAACATTTCTTAAATGAATGTAACCTGTTCTCTGTGGCCTGAGAAAAAAGTCACTCACTCAAGTCAAATAGTTTTGACCAGAGCAGGAAGTCTGTATCCAAAAATCGAGCCTACAATTCATTTCTTGGTGCAGCAGAACTATCAACTCTCAGCTTAACTAGAATGGAGGTAAAATCCTTTGGTGATGTGAGGGTCATTGAAGTATAGCCTTATTACAATGAAATCCAACGTCTAAAAATTGTTCTTATTTTGGGCTTGTACCACAGTAAGAGCCAAGATTTTAAACTCTACTAAATACAAAACAAACAAAAAGACTTTATATATTTATGTTCATTTAGGAAAATACTAGTAGTGATGTATTATTTTGAAGTATACAGTTAATATGCTTGGAATTATTTAAAATTTATATTGAGGAAAAGGTATTTTCATTATTGCTCTAGACAAGCATCTACATAAGAGTGTTAAATTGATTGTTGTTTTATATCAAACAATTTTATAATACTTACTTTTATTGTTATAATATTTTATAAATTTTAAGGAATATGACAAAAAAGATATTGTAGGTATTGAAGGGGGGTTTCTGGGAGGAGTGGGGGTACAAAAGCAAAACAAGAATGTGATTTAATTCTATTTACTTAAAATATGTTTTTAAATGTTAACAAATTCAGATAAATGGAAATCATGTAACTTTTCTCATCATAATCCAATAAAAGTTTTTTAAAAAAAAGAAAAAGAAAAATAGAAGAGACTACTGAGACAATTGGTGCTGGTTAGCTGCACCTAAGAAATTAGCAGTGATTAAGAAGAAACATCTTCTGGGAAATGTTTTCTGAAAGCACAAAGATGCTATGTTATACCTTGTGCTGCAGCTGTACTTGGTTATGGTTAAGAGTCACCTAGGTGGTACTGGTTTTGAAGGCATAAAAGGGTCATGAAGAGCAGCTGAGGCTTGGCACTGTGAGAGGCCATGGAAGGCCATTGGTGAAGGTACAGCCTCAATTGTGGTTGACTGCCCAGGACTGAAGTGGTCATGAAAAAGAGTTGAGGCTTGGCATCTTGAAGAGAGCCTATAAGAACTATTGGTGAAGCCTAGTTGCAGCAGAATACCCCAGTGTATTGGTGATGTCAGTAACATAGGATGATCACCAAGAATAGCAGCAGCAGTAGCGTGGATCAACCTGAACTTAGAGTGCTACAGGGGACAGAGCTGAAGAAGTGACACCAGCCCTGTGGAGGAGCCTAAGAAGATCATGTGTAGATCCCAGATGTTGAAACAAGAGCTATGACATTGAAGTTGCCTTAGAGACCCAAAGATGTTTGAGATGACAGAGCCATGGGCTATTTGCTGAAGAAAGCTGCTAACAGGGAGTGGAACCAGCTCAGGAGAAAAAAGTTTGTTGCAGTCAACAAAGAAGAAAAAAGAGTTTGCATCAGCCATAGAGATGCAGAGTTTAGACTTTGCACAGCTGGTTTCCTGTCTTGCTTTGGCAATTACAGTTAAGTGATTGGATGAATCTCAGAAGAGACTTTGAACTTTGAACTTTTAATATTGTTGAGAGTGCTATACCCTATGGGGACTTTGGAAGTTGGATTAAATATACTTTCTTATTATTCTATATTTAAGTATGGCCCCCATAGACTCATATGCTTCCAAAAGCCTATGGGGGCCAGGGAATGAAATGTGATGGTTTGTGTATGCTCAGTCCAGAGAGTGGTACTATTAGAAGGTGTGGCCCTGTTGGAGTAGGTGTGTCACTGTGGGTGTGGGCTATAAGACCTCATCCTAGCTGCCTGGAATTCAGTCTTCCACTAGCAGCCTTCAGATGAAGATACAGAATGCTCAGTTCTGCCTGAATCATGCCTGCCTAGATGCTGCCCTGCTACCACCTTGATGATGATGGACTGAACTTCTGGACTTGTAAGCCAGCCCAATTAAATGCTGTTGTTTTTAAGGCATGTCTTGATAATGGTGTCTGTTCACAGCAGTAAAACCCTAACTAAGACAGTGTTGCTGTCCTGAATGTGAGGCTGTCAGACATACTAAGCTGCCCTGCAATGATGATGATGGTGGTGGCTGGCTGGTTCTCTTCTCTCACAGACACCAACCCCAGGTATGCAATGGAGTGTAGACTAAACATTCAAGAATGTGACAGCTGTGAGACATGGGAGCAGAAACAAGCAGAGAAGAAATGTGTGCAGCCAGAAGCTATGTTCTCCCACTGAAAATAAGTTAGAGAGTTGAATACAGGCTGTGTTAGTCAGCTTTGTGTCACTGTAACTAAATATCTGGGATAGTCAACTTTAAAAGGGAAGAAGTTTCAGAGAAGTAATAGTTTCACATGTTTCCATCCAGGTCTCCTAGTTCTAGCCTGTAACTATTTAGGTGGGACCTCAGGCCTGGGAACAGAGAGAAAGGACCATTCCAGAGACTCGCACTCTCCTCAAAGACAAGATTCTGTGGCCTTCTATCTGCTAGACTTTCCCCTATAAAGATTCCACCACCTCTCAGATGAGCCTCTGGCTGTCCACTGACACATAGGTTCTTGGAGTGAACTTCTCCAAGGTCTTAGGGAAACCCTGTTCTGAGAGTCACTTGGGGTGACTTGTAAGCAGGAACATCCTCCATCTCCTCCAGTGCCCCAATGTCCATCATATGTCTATGCTCTGATCTCTTTCCCTTTACCCATGCCCCTGCCCTGACGACCATGTAACACCCACACACACACACACACACACACACACACACACACACACACATACACACACAAACATTCAGGTCTCACAAGATAGTATGTCCAGTGATATGTTTTTGTAATGTGGCAGCATGATGCTGTGGGAGGGAGTGCCTTAGTAGGCTCATGCTGAAGCATCCTCCCCCTCAGGTATCAACCACAAAACAGGTCTAGTATAAAATAAAGTTTGAGGTGTGGGAAAGAAAGAGACTAGAGAGGGACAGAAAGAGAGAGGAGAGAAAAAGAGGAGAAGAGGCTGTTCAGGAACACATGGAGAAAGAGGATGGGAGGGGGGAGAGTCAGGACAGGGAGAAAGAAGAGGGGAGAAGAGAGAGAGAGAGAGAGAGAGAGAGAGAGAGAGAGAGAGAGAGAGAGAGAGAGAGAGAGAGACCAAACAAGCCAGGCTCTACCTGGCTATTGTTAGGTTACTGTTGGGTGGAGCCTAGAAGAGATGCTAACACCCAGTGAGAACAATTTTCATCCAAGGGGAATCCAGTGAAGGTTTTAAGCAGCAAAGTTCATTGTATCACTTTGCACCGTCAGCTGAATGTCTACCACATTCAAACATCCAGCGTGCGTTGAATAAGACTAACTCACCCTTCCTGACAGGCTGAGGTAAGTTTACACATCAAAACGGAGGATGAGGAAATGTATGTGAGGCTACGGTTGGGGAGCATTCAGCCAGTATTTGAACCTGGGGCTCCTTGCAACATGTCACACACCTGAATACTACTGAAAATACCACATATTACTTCTAGAATAGAGAAAAATTGGACTTCAGTTCATCGGGGCGTACACTTTATCTATCCTCACGCTGACATTAGGGCTGTGACTTTGTGAATGACAGCAGCACAAGGCACTCTATGCAGATACAAAATGCATCCTGAACCCTGGAGCCACAGAATGAACTTCTGCACATTAATACGCCCATCCCCTATGAGCTTGACATTCATAGCTGAAGTATCCAACCATGTCTAAGATGCGTAATCAAAAGTTCAGATTACACATTCAGTGGAAGTTGTCTGTGTGGGAATACGGCCACACCAATGGTCAGGCTTCTAGAAAATCCTCATGATATCATACTCTCAGATGGTCAGGCTTCTAGAGAGTATGCATGATGTCATATTCAGGATGTGCACCTACGTTCTTGGTTGAGCTGATATATATTTTAGACTAGATCTTGCTGGCTTGTCACGGTGGCTATGGTGATGGGCTGGGAGAACCACCCACAGTCATCGACAAACCTGCAAAGACAGGAGAGACCTGCCTGCCTCCACTTCCTGCCCATATGAGTCATGGCAGCCTCTGAGCTTCAGTCCCCCCTATACTGGATCTAGAATTAGAGGGGTGCAGGTGTGGCCACCCCCTCCACTCCGCCTGCTCACCTACCTCAGCTCTGCCATGGCTCCCTTTCTATTTGGGGACAACTGAGTCAACCAACACTGAGTAATGCTGTTGACCCAGCCAATTACCAGCATCTCTGCATCCTCTTCACTTCCTGTCTGATACAAAGAAAAGAAAAACATTTCTTAAGAATGCCATGGTGCTGCTGGGCTGCCTTACGATCCACTGTCTGACAGCGCATGTGCATCTTCCGAGGGAGAGCTTGTTGCAATATGGATGCTGACCCTGGGGAGAGTCCACATTTCCTGCAGGTTCATAGATAGTAATGGTTCTCAGACTGCACCAAGAGCCTTTACCTAGGTTGTTGACAAATAAAGCAGGAGCAGAAGCGCAGTCTGGGAACAGTAATTAGCCAGTGAGTATCACACCCTGCAACTGGGTCTTACCTTGGCAATTGTGTTCCCATGAGTTTATGCTGGAGCCGTCTCAGGGAAAGAGGTGAGGTCTGAGATAAGAGAATTCTTACTGTAACCGTGAAACAAAAGGAAAAGAGCCTCAGAAAACAGGCATTTGATAACAAGCAGGCAAACGTGAGGCCTTATGTGCTTTCCCGGATCACCCAAAGCAGCTGCACAGCAGACTGGACTGATGTGAAAACTTACTCATACCGTAATTAGAAGAGAAAATTAGAGAAGAAAAGAAAAGAAAGAAAAAGAAAATAAAGTTAGAAAACGAGGAAATAGAAATAGGCTGTTAGAACTTGTGTTGGCGTCAGTTTCACCGTGGCTGGGTATCCAGGAAGTCTGCCATTTAAAATGTCAGGGGAATGAAAGGTGACTGGGATGGGTGAGCTCTGTCTGTAATGATTGTGCACTGGAGACTTGCTGCCTTACCCCCATCTCTTCTCCTGGCTTCCAGGAAGGTCTCAGACTTGTTTCTCCAGAGTCCCACCTTGCTAGAAAGGCACACTTGTTAAGATAAAGGGCGTAATGGTCTCCGGCTGTCTTCGTGGGAACCCTTAATGAGGTTCTTGTTCTTGCGAGGCAGCTTCTCGGGGGTCTTAACTTCACCTGCAAGGCTCTGTGTGAAGCCACTGTTTTTATCAAAGCGAATGCATTCTTCCTCAGTCACCCACACCTCTTAGCCTTTTTTATCCCCCCTGTCTTAGTGAAGGGATGAAAATCTAGGTGTTCTCCACCACAGCAACAGCTCTCAGAGTCCAGAAGAGGACTGACCTTGGGGAGAGAGATTCTTAAGGGATGGGGAGTTATCCTTTCCTTTCCAAAGACAGTTCTGAGGGACACTGCTAACTGAATCCTGATCTCAACGGCTCTCTGGTGTCCAGGGCACAAATGTCAACCTGTACTGTACATGAAAACTACCCAGGAAAGCTGGGCAACATGCAAGTGTCCTGCGTAGATGACAGTCTTGAATATCAGATTCTTTGACATGTCCCATGAGCAAGTCCTACATTGAGCCTCTACAGCTAACAATGTAGCTATTTCAGGCTGTGTCCACTGGGGAAACCTCTGCCTCAAGCAACGGTCTCAAAACTGCTATGGTAACTGTCAAGATAGATACCAGGCTTAAGGTGAGCCTCGTATAAAATGTCACTGTACTGGTTCTGTGGAAGGAGAGGAAGGTGCAGAGCATGATAGTGGAGTCTGCTTTACCAAGGGCATGGCCAGTAGCTCAGCCTGGCAGTGTCCTATGCCAGGAAAGGAAAGACAGGCAGGAAAGACTTTCCTGCCTTAGCAGTGGCTACTGAACACAAAACGCTGGGCGTCAGAGTCTTATAGATTTAAGCCAGTGGAAGTTGTTGGTGTTGCTGTTATTGCTACTGCTGTTGTTGTTGCTGTTGTTGTTTCTTTGTTTGTTTGTGTTTTTACACTGTTCCATGTTCACTTCTAGGTGGCCTCCTGGGAGCATCCTGGTGTTTTTGAAATGAGAAAATTCTTGATTTAGATGTGCCCATGTCATTTATTACCCAGCCTATTATGAGCAGATTAATTCACTTGTGAGCCTGTCACCTTGGGGGTGAGTCACTTCATCATGTGCTGACTTTCCTGTGGATCAGCACAAAACAGCTAAACTCCACTTTCCATGGAACATGCCTTCTGCCTCACAGGTTTGTTTTAAACATTAAGTATTTCTGGGAGAAATATCTCAGTGGTAAAGTGCCTTACCAGTATATGTGAGGCTCTACATTCTATTCCTACCCTGACAAATAATATATACATATGATTGATAGATAGAAAAATAGATAGATAGATAGATAGATAATAGATAGATAGATAGATAGATAGATAGATAGATAGATAGATAGATAGATGGGTAGATGGATGGATGGATGGATGGACATATGGAGTATCTTCTGATCTACACATGCTCACAGTGATGTACATTCTTATATGTATAATGTCCTTCCCACACCCTACACACAGGCATATACACAATAAATAGATAAAATATAAAGCTTCGTTTACTTTTACAATGACTGTTAAGACATCAAATTCCAACTCCTTGGCTGTTTTCCAGGGTTGTTCACTTGTTGGAATCTAAAGTTGGAAACACTGGAACTATGTTACTTCTCTGCTCTCCCCAGCTCCTTATTTAACCATCTCTCATCGGTAGCCAATGTAGCTAAGACTGGACTTTTCCATAGACACTGACCCACATGAGAAGGGAAACACTTTTTTTCTGGAGAGATAAATGCTACTGCGCAATTCTTCTGGGGCTATGTGAGCTACAGCACAGTCACCTTTGAGTCCTCTTACACTTACAGCAAGGAATAAAGCATCGGCTGTCAATGAGAGACACTAGTCTGCAGTGGCTGTGTGCTATCTACCTGCATGCTCTCTGGCTCACTACCTCCCTCCGCTTCCTTGTTTTCTCTCTCTCTCTCAGTGCTCCTAATCTCTTGCTAGGTTCATCTCCTCTACTGTACCTTGTAGGTTTGGATTCGTGGCTGACTCAGGTCAGCCATCACTCCATCATTTTCCCAAGGGATTTTTGTATGTGTTTTTCTTTATTGGATATTTTCTTTATTTACATTTCAAACATTTTCCCCTTTCCAGGTCTCCTCTTCGGAAGCCCCCTATCCCATCTGCTCTCCCCCACACACACACCTCTATGAGGGTGCTCCCCTGTTGTGGTAAATCTCCAAGCCAAATATGCCCCAGCAATGAAAACACAACTCAATTAATGTGAATACAAGCTGTGCACCTAGATTGGGCAGAACTGCCACTACACTACCATCTTCCCCATCTGTGAGACCCCTTATAACTTGCATTTATTTTACAAATTAAGGCAAGAAGAAGGTCACAGTGAAATCACCTGTGTGCTGGTTCATTCCTTGTTTGCAGCCCCTCACAGGAGAAGGGAATTAGCATCAAATTACAAATAGCCCCAGAGTTATCCACAACACTCCCCCACCTACCAACCCACTCCATTCTTCTCACTCTGGCATTCCCCTACACTGGGTCATCAAAAACCCTCAGCCTGAAGGGCCTCTCCTCCCACTGATGTCCAAGAAGTTCATCCTCTGCCACATATGAGGCCGGAGCCATGGGTCCCTCCATGTGTACTCTTTGGTTGGTGGTCCAGTCCCTGAGAGCTACAGGTGGCCTGACCAGTTGACACTGTTACTCCCTCCATGGAACTACAAACTCCCTCAGATCCTTCAGTCCCTTCTCCAACTCCTCCATCGGGGACCCCGTATTCAATCCAATGGTTGGCCTCGAGCATTCACTTCTGTATTTGTCAGTCTCTAGATGAGCCTCTCAGGAGAGAGCCATATCAGGCTCCAGTCAGCAAGCACTTCCAGGCATCTGCAATAGAATCTGGGTTTGGTGACTATATATGAGATG
Source organism: Montemys delectorum (assembly GCA_019843815.1). Taxonomy (NCBI): domain Eukaryota; kingdom Metazoa; phylum Chordata; class Mammalia; order Rodentia; family Muridae; genus Montemys; species Montemys delectorum. Next base: position 15,785 of record JADRCD010225130.1, on the reverse strand, counting down.
GATTTCCAGGTGGGACAGTCTCTGGATGACCTTTCCTTAATTCTCTACTTCATACTTTCTCTCCATATTTCCTCCTGTGAGTATTTTGTTGCTCCTTCTAAAAAGCACTGAAGCATCCACACTTTGGTCTTCCTTCTTCTTGGGCTTCATATGGTCTGTGAATTGAATCTTGGGTATTCCAAACTTTTGGGCTAATATCCACTTATCAGTGAATGCATACCATGTGTGTTCTTTTGTGACTGAGTTACCTCACTCAGGATGATATTTTCAAGTTCCATCTATTTGTCTGCAAATTTTATGAAGTCATTGTTTTTAATAGCTGAGTACTATTCCATTGTGTAAATGTACCACATTTTCTATATCCATTCCTCTGTTGAGCGGCATCTAATTGTACCTTCCACAGCCCTTTCTCTGCTTCCATTCTGCCTCTTATGTTGGTTTATCACACAGCACTTCCTGCTATGTGAAATTTAATTTTTATATTTTATATTTATATGTATGAAAACATGCCCATGAATTCCAAAAGGGGGCATCATCAGACCCCTTGGAGCAGAAGATAGAGGCATGCATAAGGATGTGTGAATGACGAGGTCCTAATGCTGTATCTGAACACAAAGTCTCTTAAGATAGACTAGTGAGCACTCTTAGGCTTAGACACTGCTCTATCTCTCGAGATCTTAACAATTGGACTTAAAAGAAAATATTTCTAAATTCTTTAGGGGCCAGGAATCTTATCCTGACTGTGCCTTTTATGTGATGCTCATGCCTAGAACATAGTAGGTATTTAGCAAACAGTAAAGTGAATGAATTGCAATTACAAGCGGCACTGTGGAGCCAGGCTCAAAGAATAAAAAAGGTTCAAGCTCATGCCCTGACCAGGTATGTAGACTCTCTGGAACTATTCCATAAGGTGTTTAAGACTCTTAGAAATAACATGTGATAAAATAGCCTAACAAGGAGCAAGGACATGGAGCCTAGCATCTTGTACTTATGTGGAGGTGTCCTTCTCCCACATAGCAAGCCAGTCAAAGGCCACACAAGACTGGCTTCATGGCAACCTATTGGCCAATGAGCAAGCTGCCTCTCCCTTTAAACCAGCCAGGGTCAGACCTAGCTCTGCAGTGGACTTTGGGGAGAGCTGGACTTGGTTGGCCAGAATCACCTTTGAAGAAAATATAGGTCCCAGCAGCCAAAAATGATGGGATCTTTTGTTGCTTCATATCAAGGCTAAATGCTGGCTAATAAACCTCAATATTTCACCCATGAATGAACAGCTAGATGCTTGGAGGTCTGGCTTTAGATTATTAAACATGAAACCCCAACACTAGCAACACATGTCAAGGCTTTGAGATCTTTTCTAGGCTACATTCTTCACTCAGGCAGGATGCCTGATGCAGGAGGTGCATATCAGGGAGGAATATGTTGGAAGTGTCTGGGGACAGCATCCCAGGCTGTTTTGACAGCAGATAATGAAGCAGAGTTTTGCCAATGACTCATTCTCATTTGTGGTTCCTCAGCAAAGTTTTCCTGTTCTGCTCACATTCATTCAAGACAAATTTAAATGTATGTTTTTTTAAGCCTTCTCCTACCTAATGATATCATGGTATTGTGTTTGTTTAATGACTATGACAGACTTCCAAGCCCAATGAGGATGATATTTCCTCATACATGCACATAGGAGACTTGATAAACCTCTGCCTCTTCTGACAGACTAGAGGGATTGCCGAGAGACAATGCTCTAGGATTTCATGCATGTCTGCTCTCTAAGTTACTATCTCAGGAACAAGAATTTCTCTGAAGATACTGAGAAATTTGGAAAGCCTTGGGGGCAAGCTTAGTTAATGAATCATAGGGGATGCATGCAAGTCACTGCTTCCAGTGTGTCCTAAGACAACATCAAGCCATTTCATGCTATCTCTCCTTCATTAGAACAATAGAAACCACTGGAAATTGAGCTTGTATTTGTTTTGTTTTCTGCAGTTCTCATGTGCAGCCAGGGCAGTTCCTGAGGCTGAGCTCAAACCTAGCTTCTAAGGTAGATGTCAAGAATGTTGAAAAAAGATGGCCAGCCATGAGTTTTATACACATAGTCAGGGAAGGAGAAAGTCATTGGCAGGTGTCTCAACGAATTGGTCTTCCTGTTATTGGGAGCACTATCTTGGGAGAACATCATAGTCCTCAGTCTGTAGCATCTATTATTTGTCTCAGCTCTGGAAACCAATGATCCTGATTCCATTTTTTGGAACCTACGGTGTTTGCTAGATGTGGCCATTGCTACCAAATGACAATGTGTAGAACTAAGAAATATGTTTAATTATACACACGCTGGTAGAGGGTAGATCACTGTGGTAGTTTGAATGAAAATGGCTCCCTTAGACTCATAGGGAGTGACTATTATGAGATGTGGCCCAGTATCACACTTCCTCCAACAAGGCTTGAAGATTTGAGAAGCTCAAGCCAGGCCCAGTGGCACCCTCTCTTTCTGCTGCCTTCCAATCTTGATATGGAACCCTTATCTACCTCTCCAGCACCATGTCTGGCTGCACACTACCATGTTTCCCACAACGATTACAATGGACTAAACCTCTGAACTGTAATCACTCTCAATTAAATGTTTTCCTTTATAAAAGTTGCCACAAGCATGGTGTCTCTTCACAACAATGAAACTCTAACTAAGGCAATCACTAGACTAATAGATAACTAATAAATGTATAGTTTATAAGTGATGATAGGTACATAGAAAGCTGATAGGTAGATAATAGGTGATATATGGATGGGTAAATTATAGATAGATTTATATATGTCAACTAAGTAATGACTAATAGACAAATAAATGATAATACATGATTGATAGGTAATAGACATAGAAAGATGATAAGAGGTGGCTAATAGGTATGAAGTTGATAACATTATAGGTAGATGGCAGGAAGAGTACAGGTGACAACTAAAAGGTACACAACCAATAATAGACAATAGGAAAGTCATACATTTCAGACATATATAAAAACAGAAGGTAGTATATGACCACTAGAAATATAATTTTGGTAGCAGAGAGAAAGCATAAGTATTAATAGGAAGACAGACAATACCCTTGAGTTAGTTCCTACTGGATGCCTCTCACTGCTGATCAGATCCCAGGTTTCTATCTCCCCCATCCCTTCACTAGGAGCTATTCTCCAACACTGAGACTCATCGCTCCTCATCCAGTACTTGGACCTGTTTGTGTAGTCCTTGTAAGAGAAAAAGATTTACAACTGGTGACCGATGTTGTGAACAAATACTCACAAATTGGAGTACAATATTTTCACACTTTTTGTTTTGTCACAGTATTTAGTCCAAAATCCATTTCCAAAATTAACCAGATTAGCTGTTTTCCTTATTAACCTTTGCAGTATAATTAGTTATATTATGCATCTCCATTGGAGGTTAAATTTAAAAGCTATCATTTGCATCCGATGATGTGTCTCTACATTTTCCTTGTCTTGGTTCCTGGGGCTGCTGGGACCAAGCATGACAAGCTGAGTGACTTTCCACAGCTCCAAGGTCTCCTCACAGCCCCAGAGCTAAGAGTCTGAGATCGAGATGATATACAGCAAGCAGTTCCTAGGGTGTAGAGAAGCACCTTTTCAGGTGGCCCTCCTTGGGATTGGTTCCCAAACTTGAGTGCACCAAGGCTTGCAGAACCCTGGTTCCTCTTTTCCTTTCAAGAGTCTGCCTCTGTGCATCAATACTCAAAAACAAGAACAGTAGTTGGGGCATACCCTGAGGTAGCATGAAATCTTCTGAACTCATTACACCTGCTGTGTGACACAGTCACATTCTGAAGTGTGAGGTGAACACAAAGGATTTGGTTAGGAATAAAAGTCACGTTCCATTCTTATATTCCAAAAGAGGTGAATTAGTCAGTGTCATATTACTGAGATAAAACCCTGAGGCAAGCTACTTTTGATTTAAAAGGTTTGAATAGTTCACGGTTTGAGGAAACTGAAAACCTGTGTTCAGTCCATCCCTTTGGCTTCTGTATGGTAAAGACCTTATGACAGATGCCAGCAGAGGGTGGCAAGGGGGTATGGAGGCCAAAGAGACCACACCTTGAGACAGGATGCCAGACAACTCACTCTTTTGGCAATAATATCTCAAATATATAGCTCAAGTGATGCAAAAAAATCCTTTAACCCTTTCTGGATGGAGCACCCCAGATGATCTAAGGCTTCCTACTGGGCTCTCCCTTTTAAATCCTCCATGACAGAAACTTTTGGGGTCAAAAAAGATGTGTTCAAACCAAAGCGGAGTGGTCATAGTATTAGTAACAGAGTGCCAGGGTCCAGGGCAGGACCTCAGGTCTCTGGCTTTGCTATGTGATCTGAGTCTTGCCTCTGCTTTCTGTAGAACTGAAGGATTTCATAAAACAAAGCCTGTAGATTTGCCAAAGCACCTGGCAAATAACAAGTGTCCAGTGGATACTGTGGGGTTTTATCAAAAAGTCTATGTACAGATCTTCCTTCTTTCTTAATTAATTATGCCATTCATCTCCCTGGTTACATTTCAGTGGGCCAGGCAGAAATGAAACATTTCAAAGTTGCAGTTAGCTTATTAATTGGTTTTGTTTAGTTGACATTCTGTGGGAGTCAAATTACTTGCCTTGGAAATGTGGGTTATTTTAACCACCATGAAAGACATTAAGACACTGTTTTAGGTTAACTTTCACCAAGTACAGAAATTTCAAAATAATATTAACAAGAATTTTTAAAGATTATATTTAATTTTTTGGAAAAAAAATAGTCAGGTTTCCATGATAACCATTTTTGAATTTTATTTAGGAACTTCATGCTTGATGATATAAGTTAATTTCTCTGTGGAAAACACTGAACAAGTTTTACATTTTATAGTAGGAAGTAGGTGCTTCCTCCTCTGAAGTGCCATGTGAGGCATTGGTTTGTTTCAGTGCATCCTGTTTGCTTGCTTTCTTCAGTGCCATCAGTCAGAAAGATGCAAACAGAAGGATGTCCCATAGAGGGTGTGCATAGGTGTTGCCTATCTGGATAGACCCTGTTATCCCTTGACTCCTCAATCTACATAACTGTCTAAATCCACACACAGGAGTCTTTAAAGATGATGTTGGGTTTTCCCTGAATAGGGAGTCCTGTAGCTTCATGCAGGTAAAACTTCTAAGTCTCATATTCCTAGAGCTCTGAGATCTTCTATGTATACTATACCATGCATTGATCAGTAGCTTGTATCAGCATCTTAAATAAGCTTGGACAGCCTCTACCTTGTGTGCTTCATAATAGTCTTGCCCATGGCTCTGAAAGCTAAGCAGAGCAAAGCTTCAGGGAGCATAGGGAGATTTGTAGTCATGGTTTCTATTTTCCCCTCACACTGATCATTCTTCATGCCACACTTATGGGTCCTGGGTTATAACAGACATTGAGGACATCAGCTTCTGTGGAGCTATTTCTTTCCAGTTGAAACATTCCCAACTGGAGTCAGTTTGCTGATGTTAGTGTTAGCATTCACATAATCACTCATACTGGCCTTTTCTTCTTCAAACGGTTTCTTCTGAAAAGAAACCGTTGGTGTCAGCTCTCCATCAAGTGTGCAGTCCTCCACAAAGACCTGATATTTGAGACATTCCCATTCCCCATCAACCACTGCCCAAAACCTCTCTACCTCTGTATGGATCTCCACTACAAAATGTCTCATCTCTTACGTTTCCAGAAAGAAATGTATCCACTATATAAATTAATTCCTACTATACCATAAGCCATAAAGTACAAGATAACCATGCTACAATCCATAGACCCAACAAAACCAAGTAACAAGAAGGGCCCAATGGAGGAGACTTGAGTCTCACTCAGAAGGGGAAATAAACTAGACATCAGAGATAGAGGGAGGGAGGAGTTTGGGTGGGAAAAGGGTGAGGAGCGGAACAGGCGTGGGATCAGATATGGGGAGGGGGATTGTGAAAGGGCTGGGAAATCTGTGAGAGCATTTCTGGAGGTAGCCCAAGACCTGGGATGGAGGAGGCTCCTGGAAGTCTATGAGGGTGACCCTAGATAAGGCTCCTAACAGCCAGGGATATGGAGACTGAAGTGTCCACCTCCTGTAGTCAGGTGGGACTTCTGGTGGAGGGAGGAGGACATCAACCCACCCACAAAACCTTCAATCCAAAATTTTTCTTGCCTACAAGATACACAGGGATAAAGATGGAACAGAGATTGAAGATATGTCCAACCAATGCCTGGTCCAACATGTGACCCCTCCCATGGGAGAGCCTCAATCCTGGTATTATTTATTATACTCTGCTATGCTGACAGACAGGAGCTGAGCATAAATATCTCCAGCAGCTGATGGAAACAGATGTAGAGACTCACAGCCAAAGATCAAGCAGAGCTCATGGAGTCTTGCGGAAGAGAGTGGAGGATAGGACTGAGCAAGCCAGAGGAGTCAAGGACACCACAAGAAAACCTACAACGTCAATTAACCCGGGCCCATGGCAGTTCACAGAGACTGAACCACCAACCAAAGAGCTTGCAGGAGCTGAACATAAGTCCCATACACTCTTGTAGCAGATATGCAGCTTGGTGTTCATGTGAATCTCCTAAAAATTGGATCAGGGATTGTCGCTGACTCTGTTGCCTGCCATTGAATCCCCTTCCCCTAGCTGGACTGACTGGTTAGGCCTCAGTGGGAGAGGATGCACTTAGTCCTCCTTCAACTTGATGTCCCAGGGTAGGGTGGTAGCCAGGGGAGGCTTCCCCTTCTCTGAGGAGGAGTGGAAGTAGGAGAAGGGATTTGTGAGAGTGTGACTGGGAGGAGAGGGGATGCTGCAACTGAAATGTTAAGAAATGAAAAAATAAAAATTGCCAGTAGGTACTTCATATCCAACATGCACCTATGATTATTCTCCCTCCCAGCCAGCATCAGATAGCAAGGATTAAAGAGTAAGATTCTTCCACTTACCCACACTGGTAATCAGTAGATGACCCTGAGCTTTAGTACTGATGTCTACCTCTTGACTGCCCTCTAGAGCATGATGAGAGGACATGACTAACATTATTAAAGGAGTTGGCAATGTGCTAGTTTAATCTGGATTAAATTCTTGAAATCATAATCTTCCTTGGATCTCCAGAACATCTAATTTTTCTTTGTGCTATTATCATGAACAAGTAAACAATTATTTATTAGTTTAAAGTTACACAGACCTTATAAATGGCCAATACCATTTACTACATTCTTGTAGTGACCCACCTCTGTAGTTCTGTTTTCTCCAGAGGGTCATATGTTCTGTATTTCCCTAGTTTACTAATGATAGGAAGATATTAGAGTCACTTTAGATGGAATAAGCCTTGGGTGTGAGCTACAAAAACTGACTCCCTATTGCACAGCACTGATATTTCCCACTTTACACTTTGAAATAACATAACAAGACGAGCCTTGTTCACATTTAATGGCCACACACTCAGTACCATACACATAACTAGAGATGTCCCTTTGATTTATTACTCATGTGTCACTCTCCTTAGCACCAAGAATGCACATGTTCATGCATATGCACACACATGTACATTCAAATTGTATACACATATGCATATATACCTACATGCACATATACATATAAAGACACAGAGATACACACAAATACATATACATATACCTATAATATACCTATGCATACACATCACTTGTACATACATTAGCTTCTTCCAATGCTCCAGTGTGGCCAACTAATATTCAAGTTAGCAGCTGTACTTTTTGGGATAAGATAACAACAGTGGGAACCCCCTTCGTTTTGCTTCCTCATCCTGGTTTTCAGTATATGTCTAGATTTGCCACCAGTGACTAGAGCTACACAGTTTACAATACGTCTCTTCCCTTTTCCCTATCAGCCCCCAGATCATAATGGATCAACAGTATGAGGACATTAACATACTCTATGAATATGTACTGAAGGCTTAGATGGAGGGGCTCAGTGTATGAGTCTATGAAGAGCATTATTCCCTCTTGTCACAAAGTTTGTGTGCAAAGGAGCTGAAATGTTGATGCAAGTTGGGACGCTCAAAGCCTCAGTTACCAACACCAGGGTTTCGAACTACATTCCATGGTTCATCTGCAAGTTCACCCCTACAGTAACCATATCTACCCAAGGACATTGGGGTCACAGTCTTATGGAACAATCAAACCAGGCAAGATATATGCAATTACACCACTACTTAAGTCCACACAAAGCAATTTTGGTGGTGGTGTGGGGGGAGACTATATGGTCTTGAAGATGTCTCAAGATCTGTCTGAGCTGCTGCAGCCTGGTATAACGGCTTCCTCCTTGTATGCTGTGGTAGGGAGAGCATCCCTGCCTCCCACCACCTATATCTAATCCCCCTCTTCAGACACTAGGTATCCAAACACTTCTGTGAATTGACTCAGTTAAGTGGCTGTTAGAGATTTTAATGGCATAGATATTGTTGGTAAGATGGAGTGAAGTAGGAACCTCGCTCAAATTTCATTCGCAGCTATATTTTTATTAAGGCAGTTAATGACTGAAGGTCAATTTCATACAACTTGCCATCATCCTAATGGCAGTGAAATTTCACACTAAGAATATCAATTAAAGTGGAAAAAACAATATATTTTTAATGGTGTACAGAACATCAATTTGTAGCATGGTAGTCAGAAAAAAAATGAATTTAGTGATTATTTAACAGTGGAGCAAGTATAAGTCCATTCTTTGTGTTCTGGTGTCTAACATTGGTTCGAGCAGGAAACATGAAAATAAAAAGTACAACTATGATTATCTTAGAGGTAGGAGTCTATTAATTCCCAGGCACCTCATAAAGCATATTTTAACAAAGCACATCATCAAAGAACAAGTTTAGTATGGGTGACCTATCACATTTCATGTCTGTTATATTTTCAGATCTGTATTTATGTGTCATTGTGCATGTGCATGCAATGTGTGTGAGTGAGGAGGGGGCACAGAAGTCATGGCATCGGTGCAGATGTGAAAAGACAACCTTTAGGAATTGTTTCTCTCATTTTCCCTTTATGAGGCTTCTGGAGATGAAACTCAATTGTCAGGCTTATATGGCAAGCATCTTTACCGACAGATCCACCTTGCTAGTCACATTACAGTTGTAGAACAAAGCTTGAACATATCAAGGATGTGGATTTATAGAACAGATGCTCTTCTTTCACCATAACAAATTTCTATATTTTCCTGAACTAAGTCATCTTGCATCAGTTCGCAGAAAATCCACACTAATTACCAACCCCCCACCCCCGTGTATAACAGTCTCCATGCCCCCTGTGGATGTCTCCCAGAATACTTCCAGGGCCACTTGTGACCACCAAAAATCCCTACATGGAAGCAGAGTTACTTGACTAAGAACTGAATAGTTAAGATGGCTGCCTGCCTTCTAATGTGCACTGATTGGTGTAACGGGTCACAGTGATTTAGAGTTCAGAGTCTTGGACATCCTGAATACCTAGTGTATCTGTCATTTTGTTACCAGCACCATCAATGGCAGATAGACAACATTGTGACAGGAACTATATCCCACTTAGATCCACTTGTAACAAGAAGTTAAGCAGATAAATCAAGTCTGTGCCCATTTGCCTATCCTATTATTACACTGTCTTATTAAACTGTGAGTATTTGAGCAGTTTAATTAGTGATGAATATACTGTATATAGAATATACAGCATAGTAATTCAATGGTCCAGATTGGCACATATTTACTTCCAGTATATGGCTTCTGTTATATATAGTTCAGTAAGTCCTAATAAGTTCTCCTTTAGAGAACATGGATCATATATATCTTGTTCAGATTCCTTAGAAATACTTCATATGACTAGTGATGCTTTTATTGTTTGGCTGCCAATAACACTGAATAAAAGTGTCAAGAGTGATATGATTATTAATCTTTGCTGTCATCTTGCATGGACTTAAAAGTACTAAAGAGATGAGCAAATTCCATATTTGAGTGTGTCTCTGTTGATGTTTCCAGAAAGGATTAAATAGTGAGAAAAGCTCTTATTTTATGATCTTTGGCATTACTGGGATAAGAGATAGAAAAGAGAAAACTAATAGCTCAGCTTCCTGCTTCTTGGATACTGGATGAACTCTGTTCCACTCCACTAGCCTTCTCCATCATGATGGACAGAAACATCAAAAGCATGAGCAAAATAAACCATCCCTCCAAATTATTCACCTCTGAATTGTGCCACTATAAGGAACAATAGAGGCAGCAGCAAAGTAGATACACTCCCCGCCACTCTTTCCTCACTTATTGATAGTGCAAATGTTACGTTTAATACTACATGTTCATTTCAAAGGTTTCCAATATACTCCATTAATTAACGTCTGCCTGTGTGTCTTCTGAGCACATGTGCACAACCTTCACCCTTCATCATGTGTGTTTTCTCTGTAGTCTTTGGTGGAATTGGCTATAACCTATGAACTCTAGTAATCTCTCTGTGTTAGTAACTTATCTATATAATACTAACCTTTTTTCACATCAATATTCTGCTTATACCTTCTTTTGCTATCTCTTCTACTGATGATGTCTTTTCCTCTAGATAATTTTCTATGTATATTATTATCCCTAACATGAAAAAATGTTTATTTCTCCTTGTTTTTTAATCCAATTTGATCATTCAGCTTTTAATTTCATCAGTCCAGATACTAATATGCCATATAATTACTAATACATTTTAATTTGAACATAAAATCCTGGTAGAATCTTCTATTTTTCCCATCTGTTGTTTCTTTTTGTGTTTTTCTCATTTTCTTAACTTGATATATATATACCTCCACTTTAGGATAATTAGCCTGAATATTTAATTGTTTATTTTATTGGTTTCTCTAGAGTTTACAGTATTACTATTGATCTTATCATGCCTTATTGATATCACAACACAACATGAATAATGCACATGCATTTAACACATGTCATGTACAGCCCTCATAACCCTTCATCCCTGCCTATTTATCCACTATACCATTACTATGTACTTAATGTTTGTACATGCCATCCAATCCAGAGTCTACTTTATTATTTCACTTAAAACATGCGGTATTGGATAGTTATAAAATGGGGAACAGGCCCCAGTAAGTGGCATATTGCATGTTGTATTTTTTTGTTCCTGACTTTACTTCCTTGGTGTATATTCTCCATGTTTGCCTGAGAAAGGCTTTATTGGCACTTGCTGATATAAGATGTGTATAAGGGATATGTAAGTCGTCCCTGGGGGAAGCATCATGCTTATTTATATTGGGAAGTTTTCTTCCATGACTATGTCTTGCTCTACCAACCATGCAGGCAGTGGGATATGACTTCCCTATATTCTGTGGCTCTGAAACTTGCCACAGTTCTATATTAGTTACTTTTCTATTTCTATGATAAGACAGCATGACATAAAGCTAATTATAAAGGGGATAGTTTATTCTAGCTTACAGTTCCAATTGGATAAAAATCTATTGTAGTGGGAGAGGGGCATGGATTATGACAGGAGCAGGAAGTTGAGCTCATATCTGCAAACATAAGCAGGAAGCATAGAGAGTGAACTGCAAGTAACAAGAAGATTTAAACTCAAATTCCACCTCCAGTTATATATTCCTCAAGCAATGCTGTACTTTCTAAACCTCCCATAACAGTGGCACCAACTGGGGACCAAATATTTAACATTTGAGCCTATGGGGAACACTCTCTTTCAAACGACCAGAGGTGCATGCCACGTCTCCTATAGTCCATCACTGAGCAGGACCCACTCAGAGAATGGAGTTGGAGCTGGCTGAAGGATAGAGGAGAGCCTTCAACATCCCTTTCTTGCATCAAGGCTAGCAACCTCTACACGAAGTCCTGTAAAATGTTAAACTTCACAGAGAAGACAGAGAGTATTCAAGCTAGTGTCAGAAGACTCCCACATGGTGTGAGGGGGTTGCTAATACTGTAAATCCTTCTCCTCTAAACTTTCAGTGTCATTATGCCTTTAAGATTATTAATCATGCTCTCTACCTCTGTCTACCCCTAGGAGTGATGGTGGTGGATCCACAGCCCTCTCTGCCCCTTCCCCACAAGCAGAGAACTTGACTCCAGGGAGTGCTGTAACCCAAGGACTCGACATTTTCTCTCCATTGACTTTCTAAGGCGGGACCAGCTGGGAAGAACAGACCTCACAAGTGGCAGGGCAGCCAGGAAAGGATCTTTTATACCTCAGACTACACCTAAAAGGGACAACAGATCCATAGCCCTCTCTATGCCTTTCCTGCAAGTGGAGAGCCTGTCTCCAGGGTGTGCTCTGAACCCAGGGCTCAGGAGGGACAATTGATCCACAGTCCTCTGATGACAGGTCTTATCAGAGGAGAGCTGATCTCCCAAAAGTGCTGACACAGGCTTACACACCCACAGGAGGAACAAGCTCCAGCCAGAGACAGCAAGAACATCTACAAACAGAGATCAACAGATGACAAAAGGCAAACACAAGAACCTTACCAAAAGAAACCAACACTACTTGGCTTCATCAGAATATAGTACTCCCAACAGAACAAGTCCTGGATATTCCCCCAAAAAATGGAAAAGCAAGATTTGGAGCTAAAGTTATATCTCACGATGGTGATAGAGGAATTTAAGAAGGACATGAATAACTCCCTTAAAGAAATACAGGAGAATACAGGTAAAGAGATACAAGCCCTTAAAGAGGAAACACAAAAATCCCTTAAAGAATTACAGGAGAACATGTGTAAACAAGTAGAAGCACTTAAAGAGGAAACATAAAAATCCCTTAAAGAATTACAGAAAAGCACAATGAAACAGGTGAAGGAATTGAACACAACAATCCAGGACCTAAAAATGGAAGTAGAAACAATTAAGAAATCACAGAGAGAGACAACTCTGAAGATAGAAAACCTAGAAAAGAAGTCAGGAACCATAGATGCAAGCATCATCAACAGAATGCAAAAGATAGAAGAGAGAAACTCAGGGGCAGAAAATACCATAGAAAACATTGACACAACAGTCAAAGAAAACACAAAATGCAAAAAGATCCTAACCCAAAACATCCAGGAAATCCAGGACACAATGAGAAGACCAAACCTAAGGATAATAAGTATAGAAGAGAGTAAAGACCTCCAACTTAAAGGGCCAGTAAATATCTTCAACAAAATTATAGAAGAAAACTTCCCTAACCTAAAGAAAGAGATGCCCATGAACATACAAGAAGCCTATAGAGTTCCAAATAGACTGGATCAGAAAAGAAATTCCTCCCACCACATAATAGTCAAAACACCAAATGTACAAAACAAAGAAAGAATACTAAAAGCAGTAAGGGAAAAAGTCAAGAAACATTTAAAGGCAAACCTATAAGAATTATACCAGACTTCTCACCTGAGACTATGAAAGCCAGAAGATCCTGGGTTGATGTCATACAGACCCTAAGAGAACACAAATGCCAGCCTAGGTACTATACCCAACAAAACTCTCAATTACATAGATGGAGAAACCAAAGAATGCCATGACAAAACCAAATTTACATAATACGTTTCTACAAATCCAGTCCTTCAGAGGGTAATAAATGGAAAACTCCAACACAAGGAGGGAAACAACATCCCTGAAAAAGCAAAAAAAGTAATCTTCCAACAAAACTAAAAGAAGATAGCCACATGAACAGAATTCCAACTCTAACGAAAATAACAGGAAGAAAAATTACTTTTCCTTAATATCTATTAATATCAATGGATTCAATTCCCCCAATAAAAAGAAATAGACTATCAGATTGGGTATTTAAACAAGACCCTACATTTTGTTGCATACAGGAAACCCACCTCAGTGACAAAGATAGACACTACCTCAGAATAAAAGGCTGGAAAACAATCCTCCAAGGCAATAGTCCCAAGAAAAAAGCTGGAGTAACCATTCTAATATTGAATAAAATCAACTTCACCCTAAAGTGATCAAAAAAGATAAGGAGGGACACTTCATATCCATCAAAGGTATGATCTAACAAGATGAACTCTCAATGTTGAATCTCTATGCTCCAAATGCAAGGGCATCTACATTGAAAAAAAAAACTTTACTAAAGCTCAAATCACACATTGCACTGCACACAATAATAGTGGGAGATTTCAACACCCCACTCTCTGCAATGAACAGATCATAGAAACAGAAACTAAACAAAGATATGATGAGACTAATAGAAGTAATTAAATAGACAGATTTTACAGATATCTATAGAACTTTTTATCCTAAAATAAAAGGATATACCTTCTCAGTATCTCATGGTACATTCTCTAAAATTGACCATATAATTTGTCACAAATCAGGCCTTAACACATACAAGAAGATTGAAATAATTCCTTGCATCCTATCAGATCACCACGGACTAAGACTGCTCCTCAATAACAACATAAACAATAGAATGCCCACATACATGTGGAAGCTTAACTCAATGATAACTTGGTCAAGGAAGAAAGAAAGAAAGAAAGAAATTAAAGACTTTCTAGAGTTTAATGGAAATGAAGCCACAATATACCCAAACTTATGGAATTAAAGCAGTCCTAAGAGGAAAACGAAAACTTTAAGTGCCTCCGAAAAGAAACTGGAGAGAGCATACACCAGCAATTTGATAGCACATCTGAAAGCTCTAGACCAAACAGAAACAAATTCACCAAAGAGGAGTCGAAGGCAGGAAATAATCAAACTCAAGGCTGAAATCAATCAAATAGAAAAAAAAGAACCGTACAAAGAATCAACCAAACCAGAGGCTGGTTCTTTGAGAAAATCAATAAAATAGATAAACCCTTAGCCAGACTAAGTAGAAGACACAGAAACAGTATCCTAAACAAGAAGATCAGAAATGAAAAGGAAGATATAACAACAGACACTGAGGAAATCCAAAAATTCATAAGATCCTACTACAAAAGCCTATACTCAACAGAACTGGAAAACCTGGATGAAATAGACAATTTTGTAGACAGATACCAGGCACGAAAGTTAAATCAAGATCAGATCAATGCTCTAAACAGTCTGATATCTGCTAATGAAATAGAAACAGTTATTAATAGTCTCCCAACCAAAAAAAGTCCAGGACCAGGTGGGTTTAGGGCAGAGTTTTATCAGACCTTCAAAGAAGACTTAATACCAATACTCCTCAAACTATTCCACAAAATAGAAACAAGAAGGTTCTCTACCCAATTCATTCTATGAAGGCACAATTACTTTTATACCTAAGCCACACAAAGACCTAACAAAGAAAAAAACTTCAGACCAATTTCCTTTATGAATATTGATGCAAAAATACTTAATATAATTCTTGCAAACAGAATCCAAGAACACATCAAAACAATCATCCACCATGATCAAGTGGGCTTCATCCTAGGGATGCAGGGATGGTTCAATATATGGACTTCCATCAACGTAATTCACTATATAAACAAACTCAAAGAAAAAAACCATATGATCATCTCATTAGATGCTGAGAAAGAATTTGACAAAATCCAACATCCCTTCATGATAAAAGTCTTGGAAAGATCAGGAATTCAAGGCCCATACTTGAACATAGTAAAAGCAATATACAGCAAACTAGTAGCCAACATCAAACTAAATGGAGAGAAACTTGAAGCAATCCTACTAAAATCAGGGACTAGATAAGGCTGCCCACTCTCTCCCTGCCTATTCAATATTGTACTTGAAGTCCTAGCCAGAGCAATTAGACAACAAAAGGAGATCAAAGGGATACGAATTGGAAAGGAAGAAGTCAAATTACCACTATTTGCTGATGATATGATAGTA
>JADRCD010225129.1:0-10669 GCA_019843815.1 Montemys delectorum | reverse complement strand
CTAATTTCTTAGCTCCAGCTAACCAGCATCAATAGTCCCAGTAATGCAAAGTTCTCTCTTTTGTAGTTTTGGTATCTTGTTAATCACAGCTGATACTTCAGCCCCAGCTAACCAGAACCACAGAATCTTCACAGTCAAAACAAAATGGCCCTGATATGAGTCTTTAATCCCTCTGAAATTTCACAAGCCAGGCCTCCATCTCTGCACTGTTCTCAACATGATCTTTCAAGCTCCCACAGACATTCCACAGAGTTCTTAACAGTGGCTCTTCTAGCTCAAAGTTCCAAAGTCCTTTTACAGTCCTCCCCAAAACATGGTCAGGTTGTCACATGAATACCCCACTTCTGGTACCAATTTGTCTTAGTCAGGGTTTCTATTCCTGCACAAACATCATGACCAAGAAGCAAGTTGGGGAGGAAAGGGTTTATTCGGCTTACTTCCACATGGCTGTTCATCACCAGAGGAAGTCAGGACTGGAACTCAAGCAGGTCAGGAAGCAGGAGCTGATGTAGAGGCCATGGAGGGATGTTCCTTACTGGCTTGCTTCTCCTGGCTTGCTCAGCCTGCTCTCTTATAAAACTCAAGACTTCTAGCCCAGAGATGGCACCACCCCTTTGATCACTAATTGAAAAAATGCCCCACAGCTGGATCTCATAGAGGCACTTCCCCAACTGAAGTTTACTTCTCTGTGATAACTCCAGCCTGTGTCAGGTTGACACTTAAAACTAGCCAGTACACACTGCAACTAGGCTTCACCAATAGTCTTTCACAGGTGCTCTTCATGGTGCCAAGCCTCAACTTCTTTGCATGACCCCTTCAGTCCTGGGCCATCAGTTGCACCTGAGACTGCACCTTCACCAATGGCCTTTCATGGCCTCTCACAGTGACAAGCCTCAGCTGCTCTTCATGACCCCATCATGCCTTCAAAACTAGTACCACCTGGGTGACACTTACACATTACCAAGTACAGATGCAGCATGAGGTACAACCTTGGCTGCCTCTGGAAAACAGCTTCTTTGTGCTCTCGGAAAACACTTCCCAGATTTCACCTCAGTGATGCTGGTCTCTAACTAATCACTGCTAATTTCTTAGCTCCAGTTAACCAGCATCAGTTGTCCCAGTAGTCCCTTCTGTTCTTGACTCTAAAGCCAGAGCCACATGGCTGAAGCTGCCAAGTTCTGCGGGTTTCTGGAGCTGGAAGCATGGTCACCTTGTTCTATTACATTATCACCAGATTTCTGTTTTCCAACTCATTCACTGCCTAAGCTTGGTTGTCCTGGAACTTGTTCTGTAGATTGACCTGGAACTCAGAGGTTCTGTCTCCTAGGATTAAATGTGTATGCCACCACACCTGGACTTAAACTTTTCTTCACCTAAAACTTGCTCTGTCCCAGGCTGACTTTGAACTCAGAGATCTGCTTGACTTTGTCTCCTGGGATTAAATGTGTGCACCACCATGCCTGGGCCTAAGCTTTTCATGACCACTGTTCCTCAGGGTCAGGATCAGAAGCCTGTGTCTTACAACTGCAAGATCTGGGTCACAAGCGTGCCTTCCAAACTATTTCTTCTTCAACTGCAAACACAACAATAAACTTAGTTGGGTGGGATCTTGCCCTGAGATCACCACTTCCTTAATTTCTTTATCTTGAACAAAGGATTTAGCTTCATTTCAATTCCTGCTGCCCCTTTTATACTTGAACCATATATTTTATATTTTTCCTTCCTAAACTTTCTATGCTTGTTTAAAATGCTTTTCCTGAGACTTAACCAGAGAACAAAGTCTATGCTGGTGTTTCTAAGACTTCCTTTGTCAATGCAACTGATCTGAGTCTCTTCACCTTAGCCTCAGGCAGGCTCTTCAGGCAAGGGCAAAAAGTACCCACATTCTTCATCAAAGAACCACAAAAACAGTCTTTAGGCCACACATTAAATTTCTTCTCCACTGAAACCCTCTAGAGCCAGGCTTCTACAGTTCAAATCACCCTCAGCAACAAAGTCTTCCATATTCCTACTAGGATGGCCCATTAAGCCCCACTTGAAGCATTCCATTACCTTCCATATCCAAACTCCACAAACCCACATTCTTCCAAACAAAAGCATGATCCCAGCAATATCCTGGTACCAACTTCTGTCTTAGGGTTTTACTGCTGTGAACAGGTGCCATGACCAAAGCAACTCTTATAAGCACAATATTTAATTGGGGCTGGCTTATAGGTTCAGAGGTTCAGTTGCACAGAGGGGTCAAGAAGAATGCCAAAACAGACCAGCTTCACTACCTAGCATGTTAGCAGTCATGGCCATGCCATGAAGTCTCCATACATACTCCCGGGGTCTGGTCTCAGAGAGCTTCCAAGGCAGCAGAGCAGTAGAGGCTCTTGGTGGATGATATTCCCAGAGGTGCCTTTCTGTGCACCATATGTCCTGTAGCCTTCATAATATCCTTTCTATCTCTATAATATCCTGCAGCTTTCCTTGAGCTCCATGAGCCACTGGAGCAAAGGAATGAAAGCCAAGGAGGTGAGGTGGGGGACTCAAATGTGTAAGGTCAGAAGCGTTGATACTACAACCTGGGCTTCACACTGATTGCTGATTTTTGTTTGTTTGTTTGTTTGTTTGTTTTGTTTTGAGACAAGTTTCTCTGTGTAGCCCTGGCTGTCCTGGAACTCATTCTGTAGACCAGGCTGTCCTCGAACTCAGAAATCTGCCTGCCTCTGCCTCCCAAGTGCTGGGATTAAAGGCGTGCACCACCATAGCCCAGTCTCTGTGTTCTTTTAAATGTTGCTGTTGAGACGCTGCTTTTTTGTAGCCCAGGCTGGCTTCAGACTCATTATGTTGCAAGGACGATTTTGAACTCTCAATCCTCCAGCCTCTGCTTCCTGAGTGCTGGGATTACAGACAGGCATCACTGTGTCCAGTGAACGTGCTGCTGGGGATTCAAACTCAGGGCCTTGTACATGCTAGACAAGCGCTCTACCAATCAAGCTTCAGCCTCAGCCCTTCACTGGCATTTTGAAGTTATTTCTTTCTAAAGCTTTGCTGAATTAGAATCTACCTAGCCCAGAACCCACTCTTCTACATGCGCCACTTAGTCGTGGTTGGTCTTTTCATGGGGTTGTGCTACCATGACTACAGTGCTACCTAATAACATTTCTGTCACTCTCAGGAAGCCCGTGCCCGCTAGCGGTCAGTCAGTCACCCAGCAGCCCCACCCTAACAACTACCAAACTACCTACAGTCTGTATAGATTTCCTCTTCTGGGTGTCTTGTTAAAATGACAGCATGCAGTCTGAGTGTCCTTGTGTCTGACTCCTCTCAGGTAGCAACAGATATCTGAGGCTCCTCCACGTCCCGGCACAAGTCAACATCTTCTCCTTTTGGCTGGTGTATAGTGCTCCATCGTGTGGACAAACCACATGTGGTTTATCCAGCTGCTACAATGCTTGTGGCAGCAGCTGAGGTTCAGTGTGCAGTCTTCCCACTGTACCAACTTCTCGGCATCTGTCTCAGGGACAACAACTGAACCGTCCTCCTTAAAAGTCTGGCTCTCCCTTAAACCTCCAAGCATCAACTATTGCAGCCTCACCCCCTTCATATTCATCGCCCTGGGGTTAGCAGCTGTCTCAGGCCGCCGTTAATTCTGCACTGCAGGGGTTCTCTCCCCTTGCCTTCCCAGTTACTCAATAGATGGATCTATATTAGAAATAAGTGAATCTATACTTAGAAAGTCTTTATGCTGGTTTCGATCTGTATAATCGGTGTGGTTTTCTGTTGCTCACTCGTCCTGATTCTGATGTACAGGCAAACTTTTTGTAACTCTTCCCCCCTTGCAACTGGATAGCCCAGGGTCAACAGTACCTTCTCTGTTGGTGAAGGTGGCCACTGGGAGTGTCAGATCTCTGGCTCCAACTGCTTGGGAAAGCTGGCCTAGGGGACAGCCGACAGGGAGAGCAGAGGTGACACCTTCACATCTTCACAACCTGGAGGGCTCCCTGGAGAGATTCCTGATGCAGCCTTGCTCTGCCTACCCTGGCCTGATTGTAGGAGCATGTCTCTCTCTTCCTAATAAATGTCACCTCCTTCGTCACATGCTGACTTAACTGAGTTGGGGTGCTATCTCTCAATGGAAAGTAATGCACTGAGAACTGGATATGGCTTGAATCTTCCCAGTGCCGATCCTCAGCCCATTGGCACTGCCCCACTTTCTCTGGTTTGTGCCTGGATGACAGCATCCCCTCAGGTCCAGGACTGACTGGAATGGCAGCCTCAGGGCATACCTAGACTGTCACCTGACAGATGTGTGTTATCTCTTCCTGATGCAAAGTTGTGGCTGGCATGAGGGGTCCATCTTGGTGGCTACTACAGGAATCAAATTAGAGGCTTCAGACCTGGTCAGTCTCTGTCTTTCCTCACAGACACAGTGGCACTCAGCTCTGCAGAGGAAGCCTGTGCACCTGAAAGTTCTGCCCAGGAGAGTCCTTCCCTCCCGGGGGTAGGGTGGGAGGTATGCTGGTGACTCTGTGCAGACAACAAGCTCAATGCTGATCATGGCCACAATTGGTAGAATGGATGTCACTACCTCTTCCACCCAGTAACCTGCAGGTTTTACAGATATCTAAATTCTACAGTCCTGTCTGTCACATGTGGAAGACCTTCCTCTTCCATGGTGTAGAAAGCCAGAACCTGGACTGAATGAGTCATCGTTCACACCGGAACACACAGCCCAGCACTTGCGGACTGTGGTACTGAAGACGGTGGAGTTGCCCTTTAGTGAACGGTCACCACCTGCCATCCACTGAGCTGCGCACCTCCTATGCTTTTTAATCTTCACAGCGTTGAGAAGCAGGTAACCTTCTCAATCAATCTTACATTTATATCAGTTTTAGGTTTAAAGAGGAATTACAAAGACAGGGCAAAGTGTTCAAATATGCCACACAATCAATTTCCCTCTTAGGGACATCTCATGCTACTATGTCACTTGTCACAACTGACCATTCAATAGTGACACATCGTTATTGAAGGCCCATTCTCTCCCCATATTTCCTCAGTTTGAATGGGGTGTCCTTTTCTTTCTGTTCCAGGATCTCACCTAGCACATCAAATGGCTTTTAGGTCCCTCTTGGTTGCAATAGTCCTAGACTTTGCTAGTTTTCCTTCATGAACAACTCAGATTTTTGTTTGTTTGTATGTTTTGTTTTTGTTTTCAGGATAGGGTCTCACTATGTAGCTTTGACTCTCTCTGTAGACCAGGCTAGCCTTGAACTCACAGAAATCTGCCTGTCTCTGCCTCCTGAATGCTGGGATTCAAAGCATAAGGAACTCTTCGGTTTTGAGGTGTCCCAGTCAGGATGTTTCTGTAAAATGGTCTTCTTCTTGTTATCAGACCGGTTGTGTCTGAGTCAGGAAGACCCCAGAGGCAAAGCACCTTTTCATTGCATCCAGTCAAGAGTACACACTAGGAATATGATCAATCACTGTGTTTACTGACCTGACCATATGGCTGAGAAAGTGGGGTTCAGGACTCCACTTCAGAGTACTTCCTCTCCTGATTCCTTCTGCACTCCCACAAGCAGCCATTGTGTGTGGTATACCTTTAAGGAACACCGAATAATGCTTGATCTTCTTGAGGGGAGGTAAATCTATCCATCCATCTATCCATCTATCCACCCACCTATCCATCTTCCTTCCTATCTAGTATATCATTTATCTAGTATCTATTTATTAACCATTGCCTCTGTTACTTTTCTATTTCTATAATAACACACCATGACCAATGCAACTTATAAAAGAAAGTGCTCTTTTTGTTGTTGTTGTTCATTTAGGTTGGTATGATGCTGGGGCAGTAGCTGAAAGCTTACATCTTTATCCACAAGCATGGCAGAGAGAGCTAACTGGGAATGGCAAGGGCTTTTGACACAAAACAGTTTCTCCTACTGGGGGCCAAGCATTCAAATATATGAGCCTATGAGAGTCATTCTCATTCAAACTACCAGTCATCTACCACCTAACTACTATCTATCTGAAATCTATCTATCTACCTAATCTATCTATCTATGAATCTATCTATCTATCTATCTATCTATCTATCTATCTATCTATCTATCTATAGTTTAGTTTGCTTTTTTTTTCAAATAGTGACTCCTATATACCTCAGGCCGAACTTGAACTCAAAATCCTCATGCTTTTAGTTTTCTAAGGCTAGGACAATAGACATGAGTCACCATACCCAGCAAATGCTTTGGAATTCTTATGTGAGTTTGTTTGTTTGCTTACTTGCTTGCTTTGTGTGTGTGTGTGTGTGTGTGTGTGTGTGTGTGTGTGTGTGTGTGCACGCACATACTATTAGCAGGCATGTAGAAGTCAGAAGACAACTTATAGATATTGGTCTCTCTTTCCACTTCATGGAACTCTGGAATCAAGCTCAGATCCTCAGGCGTGGCAGCAAGAGTCTACCTACTGAGCCACCTGCCTGTCCCTAGTTTGGAATTCTTTTTATTTTTTTTCTGAAAAAAATATTGCATATGTAAGTATTTGACTTTATGGATGTGTACGGATCATGTGTGCGCCTGGTGCTCTTGCATGTCCTCAGAAGAAGGCATCGGATTCCCTGGACTTGGAATTACAGAATCAAATTGTGAACCACCAGGTAGGTCTAGGAATTGGACCTGTGGTTTTTATAAGAGCAGCCAGTGCTCTTAACTGCCCTTAATTTGAAATTCTTGTGCATGAAAGATTTAACTCTTCTTCCCTACTTATTGACTCCCATAATTATTTCTCTATATTAATATGGGCTAGTGGATGTGTACTTTGTACTTTGGGTGATACCAAGTACCCTTTCACTCAGTTACACATGATTTCAATGCTGGCTCCTGGCTTTTCCTCTTTCCCTGTCTGTGTCCTGTCCCAACCTTTATCTTGGACCTGGTATTTTCGTTAAAGTGATGTTTTATTTTCTGCCACTTTAAGATGATCCAGATTCATCTTACATATTTCCTACCACAACCCTAGAATCAGTCATTCCTCCCAGGATCCATGTTGTTCCTTATACTGGGGAAAGTACTAGAAAGTCTGACCTGGGCTAGAAGTATGCTCTGGTAAGGAGTATGCTATCTCTCTTGATCCTGCTAAGAAGGAACCAGAATCTTGGAAAGCTTAAACAATTGACCCAAAGCCCCATAGCTGTTATGCTTAACTTGGCTCATTTCGTTAACAAACGTAATCTGTCTGCCTCTTTCCTCAATTATTAATCTCACACTAATCACAGTGTGTTCGGGTTGCAGGAAGAGAGAGACCATGCCCACACTACCTCCTCCTTGTGAACTCTAAGGCACCATAAATGTGAATTGTGCCTATCATAATCACTGCTTCATGTTCTCCTTGGATAATGGAAACACTGTGTGCATGCCTAGGGTCTCTCTCCCAGGCCTTAATCATATGCCATGAGCTGCCAAATTAAATGGAAAGTTGCCCAGCCTCCTGGGTACTCAGGCCTAAGTAGAGCATCAGCTATAGAAGAACTGGGCGTTCTCTGAGAGTCTTTGCCAGGACCTCTGCAGTCCTGGGGCATAGAGATAGGTCAGCCATACCAACAGCACCTATATCTGCCAGCTGGTACCCCTCTACCACACAATCAGAAGCTACCAATGGGAAGAAAGAGATTAATTTCTGGAAATGATCAGAACTTAGCCTGTAATGTAAACAGAAGAGCTGAGCTATGAGAGATAGAGCCAGCCAGAGGCTAAGGGAAACTACAGACCTCTGTGGAGGCTTTTGGTCCCTGTTCCCTCTCCTGACTCTGATGGCTGTCCAAGGTTGATGGTTGAACGGGGACAGCGAGACCTATGACGTGCTGACTCGGGGGTACTTGAGCAAGACCTCATCTTCAGTCCTTTGCTCATCCTCCCGCAGCCAGGCAGGCCTTGTCCAAAGGATCATTTCCTTCCCTCTGGAACTTCCCTTTGCTTTTGAAGTTTCCCGTAGAAGAGGGCCAAGGGAAAAGTGTTGTGGTTTATGATACCAGGAGACTTGGGCTGATTTCCCCTTCTACCTACACTACCCCTGCATGTGACAGGATGTCCTATGGCTTTAGGTGCCCCTGGTGGGGGGGGAGGTGCTGAGTGTCGAGTGGCGGCAAAGGCTCCAGTGCAAGAAGATCATGAGATTTCTGAGTGCTATGTCAATTGCTATTTATCGCTTGTGAGGGCACACAGACCCAGGACTCTAAGCAGGCAGTACAGGAGGCTGCTTTGTCCCTTCTAACAAGAGTATGGCCCCAAGGAGCAAGCCAACACAGCATGGCAGGCTCATCCATGATGTGGGTGACAGGCTAGTTTTCAGGTGAAGCCTCAGAGAGGATAGCACTTGGGAACCACCCCGACAGGTGCCCTCTCCAAGGGATGTTGCTCAAGTGTTCATCTCCGTTCTCACTTGGCACTGGCTGGGAGGTCTGCGGGGGGGGGGGGGGGGGGGGGGAGGGAGGTAGTCTGCTTGGCAGCTTCCCACTCTCTGCCTGGGCTCTGTCTGGATAACTCACCCTTCTTCCTTTTGGAATGGATCTGCCTCTGCAGCTGCCTGTGTTCTATTGTCCCACATCCCAGCAGCCACATTGGCACCTAGCACCCCAGTACTGGCATGGCTCCTGCAGGCCCGAGGTTGGAACTGTAAGCACAACTAGCCTCCAGCAAGACACACCCTTGGCTCTCCTGGGGCCTCTTACTGGGCAGGAAGGACTGAGCAGAACTTGCCTTCTGTCATGCACTGATGCTCTCCTTCCACAAGCATTTTCTGAAGAGCCCACCACGTGCCAGATGCTATGCTAGGCACTGGGCTAGGCACCAATACGTGCATAGGAATGAAGCCTAATGTTAAAAGTAAGTGGTTCCTCAAGAGGTGGGTGGTATGGACCCATTCCCTTTCCTCAGCCCCAGCTCCTGACTCCCAATGCCTGTTCCACAGCATTTTTTTTTTTTCAGGGACTGTCCTTCCAAGTCTGGTAACCAGTCAGTGACAGGAGAGAGTTGGCTGTAGCCAGCAGCCAGCATTTGTGGTACTGAGGATTACAGAGCCATACAGCTCCATTCTTGCTTCCAATATGGTGCCAGCTGCCGCCTGCCACATGCTCTGTGGCATCCAACCATTCTGGTGCAGCTGAGAAAATGAGGAGGGGTCCTGGGGATGAGATTGGAAAGGAAGACAGCCAAACCTGCAGTCCTTCGATGAGGTGAAGGTATGCTAGGTCTCCTGGAGGGGGCTTTGTGTTCGGAGCACAGGAACCAGACTCTCAGAGCGAGGGAGTAGTGCAGGCCACAGGGGGCTAGTGCTGGCCTTCTGCAGCAGGGAAAGCTCACGTGTGAACAGTGAACACCAGACTTGAGGAATGAAGAAGCCACCTGGAAACACAGTGACACTTTGTCTGAAACCCTCTATTGCCCACCTAAACCTTCCAATCTGCAACTCCCTTTGTTAATTTCCCTTTCCCATTCCCCACCCTAAAAAGAACTAATTGATTTTTAGATGATAGATTATTAGTGTGTAGTTGTTTGCTCCCAAGAGTTACTGTGCTTGCTCTTCACTGTACACAGCAAGCCTGAAGCCTGAGTTTTTGGGACTTAATGAGTTCAAGCCCTTTGAACATCTTCCGGGAGCTATAAAGTGCTCTAGTGAGGCCCATTTCCACAGTCACACTTCTCTACAAGACCAATTGCCCAAGGACTATCAGTGACAAGAACCTGAATGCCCAACACATCAATAAGCTTATGATTTCTCTTTTCATCCTGTATATTCACTTTTTGTACCTAGTTTTATATTTTCAGAAAGTTTCCAAAGAGTTCGAGGATTCTACAAAAGTTAGACCTTCCTGGAGGGTGATTTAATAAGAGTACATTGAGTAAATAAAGGAATAAGTTAATGCCTCTATCGAAAATAATTAGAGTAACATAAGGACCTAGAAAGAAATAGAGTGTGTGTCGGTGTTGGTACTCTAGCCCTTCCACGGCTGCCCAGGTATTCCTCAACCAGCCTGCTGAGTCAGCTCGGCTACAACCCTGGTAGCCTTGGCTTGGAACTTTGGAAACTTTGGAGAGTCCAACCAGAGGTAGGATACTCAAGGACTGGCTCTCTCTGAAGTCAGAATCTGGCCTCTTCATGTTCCCTGGCTTGTACTGCCAGCTTGCTTCTCACGGTGTTAATGGCATGAGGTAGCTGGGCAGAGTGGGCAGGCTTGGCACTGCCTGCTGTTCCCAGGCTCCTTTGCTCCAAGGAAGGACCATAAGGAGGCTAGTCTAGGCAGCCTCTGCTCTCTTGGCTCTGAAATAGGGGGGTGGGTAGACTTCTCCTGATGGTTTTTATTTTACTTTTAAGATAATTTTTTTTCCCTTTAGAGTATTTTTAGTTCACAGGAAAAATAAAAGATACAAAGATTTCCCATAAACCCTTCGTCCCGATATAGACCACCTCCCATTATGTCCCACCAGTGGGACATTTGCTGATGAATCCTTATCCTTAAGGGTCAGTTTCCGCCAGGCGGTGGTGGCGCACGCCTTTAATCCCAGCACTTGGGAGGCAGAGGTAGGCAGATTTCTGAGTGCAAGTCCAGCCTGGTCTACAGAGTGAGTTCCAGGACAGCCAGGGCTACACAGAGAAACCCTGTCTGGAAAAACCAAAAACAAAACAA
>JADRCD010225128.1:49118-87559 GCA_019843815.1 Montemys delectorum | reverse complement strand
GGGGGGGGGGGGGGGGGGGATGGCCAGGGTTACAAACACATGCAGGGAGTACTAATGTACAGCCAGAGCTTTTTTTGTTCCTTTCGGTTTTTTGAGACAGGGTTTCTCTGTGTAGCCCTGGCTATCCTGGAACTCACTCTATAGACCAGGGCTGGCCTCAAACTCAGAAATCTGCCTGTCTCTGCCTCCCAAGTGCTGGGATTAAAGGTGTGCGCCACCACTGCCTGGCACATCCAGAGCTCTTAAAGACAAAAAATTTGTGAATACTTTTATAAATATAAATCTCTATAATGAAATATCTGGTGAGCTGTTATCTAGAAATGGTGTTAAACATAAGTTTATCACAAAATAAGGAAGTCCCCACATGATGCAATTGCTAAGGGGCTCTACCAGTGTTCATGACATGCACCTCTACTCCAATAACACAGAACAAGAAGAACAAGCCCTCCATCCCACCAACATTTCACAAAGGATACTGGCCAGAGTGTTCATTTTGCTGTGAATTGATTTGAGCATTCCTCTCTGGGAAGTCATATTCTCTTTTGTTGCCATAGCAATGCTTCAAGAGGGGAGAAAAGAGACAATTTGAGTTGGCACGGGGGTACTACTTTGTTCAGTTCTTCACACCTCTAAAAGCAAACAGAAAGCTACAGTGAGCAACTGATCTTGGATCAGCAGGAAATGGATACAAATCCCTGCCCAGCTGCCTTTCCACTGTCCTTTTCTGACTTAACCTACTATTATTACACAGGGAGTCTTGTTATGAGTCATCTTGTGTTCAAAGTAACAAATAAAATGAGACATTAAGAGACAAATCATAGCCGGGTGGTGGTGGCACACGCCTTTAATTCCAGCACTTGGGAGGCAGAGGCAAGCAGATTTCTGAGTTTGAGGCCAGCCTGGTCTACAGAGTGAGTTCCAGGACAGCCAGGGCTATACAGAGAAACCCTGTCTCACACCCCCTCCCCCCCCAAAAAAGAAAGAAAGAAAGAAAGAAAGAAAGAAAGAAAGAAACAAAGAAACAAAGAAACAAAGAGACAAATCATACATTACAAAGCTTCTTCAATGGCTTAAAAAAACCCAACCATTAAAATAATTTTAATCAAGAGAAACTATTAAGAGAAAAGCAAAGAAACAACCATTAAAAAAAAAAAATCATGAGCATAAGAAAGGGGCCCAAGTCACACCCACATCAACCAGCTCTCAACATATCAACAAATGGGGATTGAAAATTTTAGAAGACTTAGAAGGCAGATCTCAGGATTGACTAAATATACTGTGAGAGGGGAAGAACAGCTCTTTTACAGAACAGGCCACGCTGTCGATCTGTTGAGAATACGAGTTGACCCTTGTCTGCAGTCACTTCCAATGATCCCCCACCACCACCATACACACACACAGTAAGGTGCTAGAGAGTAGGGTCAGTGTCCACTTTGATAAGCAACACACAGGACAGTACTTTAGATAGTAACATACAAAATGCAAAGGCGGCAGTTGTACTTGTTTGAAGTAGTCAAAGAATAAAAGATAAACTTATTTTAAAAAGAGTCCTAGAAATTGGGGAAAATGTTCGCTAGATGTAATTTCCTGGTGTACTTTAGACACATCTTCCTCCGTGGAGCGTCCAGAACAAAAGCACACACTCTGGGGAAGGACTATCTTAATCCCTGGTTCCCTTGAAGGCTCTAGGGAAGACAGCTGAAGACCCACAAGGAAGCCCTGGAGCCTGACAGTGGGAGGCCATGGACATGGCAGTCCTGGGGCCAAGGGGCTTCCAGGCTGGCTCTAGGAGGAGACATCATCTAGGTCATCCATTGTGGTAAGGTGCTGGGTATTCATGGGCAAAGCCTCACAGAACAAGCTGCCAGGTGTTTTATTGAAGAGGAATGACAATTATTCAAAATAATTTCACTATTGAGAAGAATACAATAAATGTGTAAGGAGACATATAGGATATTTACTGAAGTAAAAAAACCCAGCAACAAAAATATCAGAAAACATCCTACAAAGCCAGTGACCTCAAAGAACAAAAGCAGAAAGGCTTAAGTTTGGCAAAGGCTGTCTGGGGAAACCAAAGGGTGCCTGTCTAATGAGTGGTCAGGAAATGGTCCCTGAAGAGTAGAAAGGAAATGGAGAGTTACTGACAGGAGGCAGAAGAATGAGACTACCTTTCATGATGCTGCCAAGAGGACCAGGAAAGCTATCTGTAGGGCTTTGGCCAAGGAAGGTGAAGCATGTTCTGTGTCACTACAGCGCACACACACATACTGGTGGTATTGTATATAGTCAGTTCCTTAGCGAGGGGCAGTGATGAAGGCCAGGCAGAGTGTCATGAAGATCCTAGAATCCAGGCCACTGCTTCCCAAATGCTGGTGCCATGACATCTGGGTCAGAGGATCCTTTGAAAGCATGAGGAAGCATGAAAGCAGCAGAAGAAATGGAAATTGACCAAATTCTGCTGGAGATTACAATACGGGCCTTTATGGTCTTATAGAAGGTAAGAGAATCCCAGCCTGTAGTAAGGACGGTCTCTGAACCATATAGGCCTCCGGTTTTTTGAAGGGGAGTCAACACTATCTCATGTGCACTTGACTCACAGAGGGTAGGCATTAAAAAATAATTTCCACAGAGCACTTTGTATTCCTTGGAGACTGAATATTACATTAAGTTATTACCTTGTTGAATATGCATGACTTCCAGTACCACATAAAGTCTATCTAGACATACTTTCCTATCTACTCCATCATCTGGAATTGAGCTGAGTGAAATGTAGGCTGTTATTTCAAGTTCCAAATACTTAAGAGATAAAATGTAAGCTTCATATATATAATGCTTCAAAATGATAAATCATTGATATGTTTATTGGAACTTCAGATTTTTTACTACTACTCTGACCTAAACATAATTACCTTTTTTTAAAAAAAAAGATTTATTTATTTATTATATGTAAGTACATTGTAGCTGTCTTCAAACACTCTAGAAGAAGGAGTCAGATCTTGTTATGGATGGTTGTGAGCCACCATGTGGTTGCTGGGATTTGAACTCAGGACCTTCAGAAGAGCAGTAGGTGCTCTTAACCGCTGAGCCATCTCTCCAGCCCATAATTACCTATTTTTAAAAATTAATTTCCCTTGTATATATGAGTGCATGTGTGCATTCGTGCCACAATGCTCATGCAGAGGTCAGAGGATGGCTGCTGAGAGCTGGTTCTCTCCTTCCACCAAGTAGGTCCCAAGGATCTGGTGGTCAGATTTGGTGGCAGGCAAGTCCATTAAGCTATCACCGTCTCTGGCCCCAGAGATATAAGAGACTCTAATTAGTTAAGTCCTCAATATTAGTTACTAGTCATGTGATCATAGGCAAATCCCGTAGTTTCTTTTTTGTTTTGGAGAAGGAATCTACTGATCAATGTCTATAGCATGAACCTGTTACTACAAAGACTGATGCCCTTAGAAAGGAAGGCCACAGCAGAAACACATTCCTATCTAGTAAAACTGTCATCGCTTACAGAACATGACTTGACCCCTCCTTCACTCTAGTGAACAGGGCTGGATTGATCTGATCATTAAGTGAGTAAACACAGAAGTGAAGTACCACAAAAACTACTCCTACCTTATTGTTTCTTCTATCAGACGATCAGAGCTGAAAAAGAAAGTTAAAAATTTGAATTACTAAACATATTTAATAGCATTTATTTTTCTATGTGTATAAATTCTATAGCCATTTCTGTATATAGAATAATTAAGATTTTTATTTTTAGAGCATCAAGAGAAAAATCCTGAACTCTGAAATTAATTCTGCCATACATGAAGTAATTTACATTTTGCTTTTATTTCTCAGCTTAAATCTTCTGGGGTTTGTGTATGTGCACACACGCGTGTGACATTCCTTATTCCTTATTATTAATGTCTGTCTAGTTTTAATGACAGCATTAAGGACTGAAAGTTAAACCTATATAACTCAAAGTAGTCACCACTGTGCATCAAAAGGCAAGCGTTATGCCAGCTTGTTGAGACAGGCAACAGATGTGGTTCTGGTGCCTCTAATTAGTATCACTCAAACATCAGATCTCCTCCCTTTTTGGGGAAATAAGTTTTTTTTAAACTAAACTAGATCTCAGCTCCTGAAACTTTAGAATCTAAGAATGTGAACACAGATGACGACTATGCAACTCTGACCCGCAGAGTGCGCATGTCCAACACCATGTGAGAAACGGTTACTCCAGGAGAAATGTACCAAGAGTGGAGCGTGGCAAGGGGCAAGTAAACAACAGCGAGCGTAGAAGCAAGTTTCCAGACACTGCCATTTTACTTGGAGTGTGCAGAAATAAATATTTGCATTGTCCCAGCCACTTCCTTCCAAAAGAGTTAATTACTCTGTTAATTTATAAAACAGAACACTGAGATTTCGATTTAACAGTGATATAAAGTTCAGTAAAGATGAGTTCCATAAGAATGCCAAAAATACCTTGCTTAAGTTCTACAATTAAGAATTTAAGGCTGGGCGGTGGTGGCACACGCCTTTAATCCCAGCACTTGGGAGGCAGAGGCAGGTGGATTTCTGAGTTTGAGGCCAGCCTGGTCTACAGAGTGAGTTCCAGGATAGCCAGGGCTATACAGAGAAACCCTGTCTCGAAAAAATGAAAAAAACCAAAAAAAAGAATTTAAAAAGCAAACAAAAAAAGAATTTAAAAAGCAACAATAAACTGAGTAGTGGCACATGCATGTAATCCCAATACTTGGAAAGTAAAGGCAAGAAGATCAGAAGTTTAGGGTTACCCAAAGCTGTGTAAGGAGTTCAAGGCCAACTTGGCATACTCGAAATCTTTTCTCCAACAAACAAAACCAACAAGTAAGCAAACAGGCCTGAAAACCTTTAAAACCAGATGAATCCCAACATTCTATAAAACAGTAAGGAAGCATCTTCTAATTGGCTTCAAATCCTCTTACATATTGAGTAAGAGCTAACCAGAAATATAATTAAACATATGTGTGTATTTTCTTCCACCCTGTAGGTTTCTTCCATGCTGTAGGTTTACAGCATGGTCAGGATTTGAGTTTGAGGCTGTCTGAGCCCCTCTCATGGACTTCTCATGTCACGAAGCTCACAAGAGTGGATCTAAGCAAAAGTGGCTTGCAAATGCACAAGCTGATAGGTATGTTTGCTCTAGATCAAGGCACTTTGATGTTTCTTAGCTGCTCTTTAGTGTGGGCTCTCCTTTTATTCTAAAACCTTTCAAATGTATGCTTATGCATGTGCTGAGCATATACACGTACCTGTGGAGGCCACCAGAGGGCATCAGACCTTGAGCAGCTTTCTCTCTCCAACCCCTCATCATTTTTTCCATAAACCACTGACATATCCCAAAGTCTAGCTCAAAAGCTGTATCCTTACAAAGCTTCTCCAGAAGCACCTGTGTATACAGGCAAAACTAATTCTCTATATTATGCCCTCGCATCACTCATTTGCTAATACTTGGGGGTTACACCAGCATGAGGAACTGTTAAGGACTTCAGAGAGTATGCTACAGAAGTGACTCTCAACCTGTGGGTGGGTCATGAACCCTTTGGTGGTCAAACAATCCGTGACAGGGGTCACCTAAAACCATCTGCATACCAAATATTTGCATTATGATTCATAAAGTAGCAAAATTATATTTTGAAGTAGCAATGAAAATAATTTTATGGTTGGGGTTACCCCACATGAAGAACTGTTGAGGAAGGGGTCACAGCATCAAGAAGGCTGAGAGCCACTGTGCTACAGAGACAGAAAGGGTGTTCACCTAAATCCTCAGTTAAGGCTTGAAAACATGCTCTCTCAGAGGGAGGCACACTTGTTTACTACTCCTCTAAGCAGCGTGGGTCCCAGGGGCAGAGAATGACTTTCATGCATCTTTGATTCCCCAGGGTCTAGTACAGTACCTAGCACACAGGAGATGCTCATTAAATGCTTAATAAATGAACAAATAAACGAGTAACAGATATTTCTAGCATTAATAAAGTAACAATCAGGATTAGCACTGAAGCAATCCTTATAATCTTTGTAAGTTTTCCACAGCAGTATGCACATACATATTCTTATAATCATAATTTTATAATCCCAACTTCTGATACTACCTCCACTTGAAGTCTTCAGGAAGGTCATGTGCTGCCCGGGCACATGACCTTAATCCCAGCAGTTGCGGGGCAGAGGAGGCAAATCTCTGTGAATTAGCATAGTCTACAGAGCAAGTTTCAGGACAGCCAGAGGTACACAGAAAACCCAGGTCTCAAAAAAAGAAAAAAAAAAAGGTGCATGTCACTGAAGACAAATTTTCTTTATTTTATTTCAAAATAAAGAAAAATGAGCTGTATATAATAGCTCCTAACTATAAACCAATTGTAACAAAAACTAGTTCTTGGAAAGTGGAGGCAGGAGGATCAGAAGTTCAAGGGTCATCCTTGGCTAACTAGGTCATTGTGCTTTGGCATTTATTTTACCATTGTAAATAATAGAATACTTGAGACAAATTATCTCTAACAAGGAACCTTGGAATACCCAATGACAGCTGCCAGCCATTGACTAGTTCAAAGCCTGTGGTTATTGGTAATCTGCAGGATTACAATATACAGGTCCCAGGATTTCACTTCCAAACAATGCTGTCTGAAGACCACTTAACCACCACTATGTCCTTCTTGTCACAATGAACTGTTGTCTCTGAAACATGAGTTAAACTAAGTCCTTTGTTCTCTGTAGCTGTCTGGTGTGTGGTCCTAGCAGTGATTAACACCTAACAATGATTATCAAATGTGTATTTTGTAAACATTTTCTCTCTGCTTATGGTGTTTTTCCTTGGGGTAATTAGTTCATACACGCACAAACAAAAACAAAGAATACATATGCATGTGCATAAGTTGTTCTACTGTAGCTATTACGTGAATAAGAAGCAGCAGCAAATAAGAATGTAGAGGCGCCAGTGGGTGGTGGCGGCACACGCCTTTAATCCCAGCACATGGGAGGCAGAGGCAGGTGGATTCTGAGTTCGAGGCCAGCCTGGTCTACAGAGTGAGTTCCAGGACAGCCAGGGCTACACAGAGAAACCATGTCTCAAAAAACCAAAAAAACCAAAAAAACCAAACAAAAAAAAAAATGTAGAGGCAAGGCAAGGCTGATGTAAGCTTGCTGTCCAGAAAGGTGAATGTAACTTGACTACCAGGCAGATGTCCCCAATAGCAGCCCCATAGCATATAACATTCATGTCTATTTCAACAAAACTGCATGAGTTAACAGAGTTCATAAATAGTTGAGAAAGGGAAGGTCAAGTCCTTAAATGCCAAGATTTTAAATCATTTCACTCAGAGATGTTACAGCTGACCATTATATAGCATGAATTCTGTGATACTTATTAAAACTTTTTAGAGACTTATTTTTAAATTTTAATTATGTTTATTATGTGTGCACACACACGTGCCTGCATGCAGGTGCCTGTAGAGGCCAGAGGCATTGGTTCTCCTCTAGTTGGTCCTACCAGCCAGCAGTTGTGGACTCTAATGTGGGGGATGGAAACCCAAACTCCAATCCTCTGCAAGAGCAGTATGCACTCTTAACTGCTAAGCCACCTCTCCTGCCCCACAAAAAAGACTGTGAGATAAAGCCATTGCTTATTGTAAAGGTCACCTTATTATGATAATTTTTACAAAAATGGTCACGGTCTATTAGTAGTGCTGGAATTTCATTTTACTAACACAATCTCAACATTAAAAGTACTTCAATTTCTATTAAATAAAACTGGGGGCGGGAGTTGTTCAGTTGGGAAAGTGCCTGCTGTGTGCACGTGAACTGAGTTCCATCCCTAGGACCCACATAAAAATGCAGCTGTGGGGTGGTGCACACTTGCAATCCTTGCACTGAAGCAGCACACACATGCACACTCCTGCTCCAATATAAAAAGTCCCTTTCTCTTTTAGTACTTACTCTTCTTGCCTTTTAGTTGTGAGCCTAGCCTTCCATGGCTGAGCTATCTGTACAGACCAACCATTTACTTCTGTTAGTCTTACCCATGTACTATATTCTCCTATGCAGAAAGGGCTGACAAAGCCTTGGACATGCATTATCGTAGCAACGCTGTGCAGTCTATGCCACCAGACTCACTCTGAGGAACAGCACACAAACAACCAAGTAGAGGACCTGGGCTCAAATCTCCATGGGTTCCAGACCAGCCTGTACTACATACATAGTGAGACCCTGTCTCAAAAAGAAAAGAGAAAGTCTACTGGTGACATAGCGAGGTTGGTAGAGTGCTAGCCAAGCATGTGTGAAGCTCTGGGTTCAATCCCCAGTACCACATAAACTGAGCATGGAAGCACACACCTATTAATTTCAGCACTTAGAGAGTATAGGCTGGAAGATCAGAAGTTCTAGGTCTTTGACCTCACAGTGGTCAAGGCTAGCCTGGGATACACAAGACCACGTCTCAAACAAAACAAGCCTATCTAAAATATTTCTGCAAAAAACTTTAGACTATACAAATGACACAGCTGGTAAAATTTAAAGTTAAAATGTCAAAACTCTAAACACAGGCCTATAATGTCATATGAAAAATAATCAACAGATAAAGGCAATAAATAATTCTTCATAGACATGGTTAGACCTAAAGTAACACAAATAGTTAATGTGGTCATTCTCAATCTTACCTGCTAGGTGATCAACAGAATGAGAACAAAAAAGTTATCAACTAAGTAGTGTAACCCATCTTATTTCAGCATGACAAGCTCTGTACAATCGTTCTGTATCTGAAAAGTTACTGGAAATCAATTCTTTGTAATTTTTGAATGTTTTCAACTTTATAAAAACGACTTAACTTCAACGGCACTCATCCTTATGTAATACAGTTCTCACTGCATTCCAAAAGTGGAAAGTGAGAAGCCACGTAATGGCCTTTCAGAGCAACTGGTCTTTTGGCTCTCTATAAAATCAGGCCATGATGGTTCCTTGTTAAAATGAATATTAAAATTTAAAGAAACAACTCATATGGAGGGCAGTGAGTTGTGGGACAAATACTAAAAGGTTAGGAACTGTGTGTTTAGGAAAAGCTGCACCATTAAACAGTTGTGAGCCGTGACCTATATACTCTCCGATTCTTGTTTTGTCAGTATGTGGATGTTTGAGATTTAATAAAGAATTTAAATCTGTGTGTGTGTGTGTGTGTGTGTGTGCGCGCGCGCGCGCAGCATATGCACATATGTGTGCAGGTACACGCATACATGTGAAGCCAGAGGAGGGTGTCAAGTGACCTCCTCTCCCACTCTCTGCTCTATTTCTTTGAGCTTGGACCCTGAGCCAGGGCTCGTGTTCCCAGCTATCCAGTGACCTTTCTATCTCCGTGCTCCAGTGCTGGGTCTCAGACACATGAGAGACCACACCTGACTTGCAGGTGCTAGGATCTAAATCCAGGTCTTCACCGTTGTGCAGCAAGTGCTCTTAGCCATAAGCAATCTCTTCAGCCCTAGATTTTAAAATTTCAAAAGGATTTCACAAGGTATTCATTTTACAAAGCAAAAGATAACTGGTTACAGGAATAATTATTTCCTATAGTCCTTAAAGCTATTTTCATATTTGTGTGTATATATTAAGTATTCAATAGAGAATAATTGAATGAAACAAGTAAGTTTTATACACTAGGATATAATGTATATTCATGTTTATGAAAACAAAATTAACAGCCTTGCTTATAACCACTGATTCATACAACACCCAGGTATTAAGTGTTAATGGCACAACCAGGGCTGGAGATCCAAATATGCTATGGTAGATGAAGTTCTCCCTCATGAAAAATATTCCAGGAGGGCAGGGAAGACTGACCGAGCATTACAAACCAAAGGGCAGCTCTGTTAAATCACAGCAAGGGCGAGCTAGCTGAGTTAAGAGAGTTAGAAAAGGAAGCACAGAACCTAAACAAGCTATCTGGAAGAGTAAAAAAGAAAAAAAAAAAAAAAAAAAGAAAACAATTGGACAAAACAAAGCAAAAGCACAAAGAGGATGACAGGGACATATCCTGGCACATGTGTGTTGAGGTTTGGTCTGCTGCTGTGTTTTGTCATGCTAAATACTGGCCCCCAAGATCTGGTGGCCTCAGGGATGAGGAGATCTTCAAGTACACCTGGGCATGCTATGTAACCTATAACATGCTATAAACCCCAAGTTATCCCTGATTGGTCAATAAAGATACCTCCAGCCTGTAGCTGGGCAGAGGAGAGGGAGGCGGGGCTTTGGTTCCAGGGCCTAAGGTCCGAAGCAGAGCAGAGGAGAAAGAGAGAGAAAGATGCCATGGATAAGGGATCACAAGAACTGGCCACGAGGGCTGGCCCAGGTAGAGCATGGCAAGTTTTATCTAAGAGTTATTGGCAGGGAATTAGACAAAATAGCTTAGAGGGTTGATATCTGTCCCAACTCTAGTGCTGTCTAAAGCTCATTATAAATATAAAAGTTTGATGTCTTTTATCTGGGAACTAAATGACCTAAGGTGGGATAGAAAACTCCAGTTGATATTAATTTTAACAACATATATGGGAAAGGAAACAGGCTCAGGTAGTAGACAGCTGGCTGCAAAGAAACAAAGTGACATGAAACAATAAGATGACCAACACAACATGGAGGGCGCTACAGGCCCAGGGAAAGCTAATTCATTTGAGGGAAGAGGGAATTGGGGGAAGAGGGGAGTATTAAAGTAAAATCTCTTCCAGTAAGTAGACTGGGTGAGGTTCTACGTAAGCACACTCCATCTCTGCTTACAGTCTGTAGTCTAGCAGAAAACTGAAAGGCAAAACTTATGCTGTCCAATTGCTAACACCACTGGAGCCCCGCATCTCATCCTTGGGATAGTACTGCAGCTCGGGCACAGGAGGATTTGTGTCTCCCATTGAGCTGACTCCAGTGAGCCACCTACTGGCTCAGGGACATATGACTTCTATCCTACCACAAAGGAAGCCCTGAGCTGGATGGACTCACTGGCAACCTCTACATATGGAAGAAGGACACAACACTAAGCCCACACAAACTATTTCAGAAAACAGAGAAGGGACATGACCCAAGTCACTTAAAATAGACCACACAAAAACATTTCCAGAATAGGAAACTACATAATATTTCAGAAGAATAATGTAGAATTCCTTAACATAAATCCAACAGTTACAGAAAAGAAAGATTTCACGATCAAGCGGGATTCCAGGTATTCAATACTGGTTTAATGTTTGAAAGTAATGTAATTTATCATATTACCATAAACAAGGAGAAATATGACTATTCCCCTCAATAGCTACAATTAATTATTAATTTAAAACTATCAACAAGAAGGTGCCAGGAAACAATCACCTCAGTAGCAATAAAACAAAACCAATTAACCAACCAAACAACCAACCAACCAAACAAAAAACCCCTCCTTAGACCTAGATCTAAGCTCCTTACTAACACATGCCAATAAAAGAAACCTTGAGGCTGCTTAGTAAAGTGGCTGAGCTAAGGGAAGGAACGTACAACCCGAGCCATGAATGTTTCCTGCTACCAGGAACTAACGGAAGCACCCAGAATAAGAAGGCATGCCAAGTGGCAGACACTAACCCAAGCGAGGCCCAATGGTATGAGCAACAAAGCAAAGAGACAGTACTTGTAGAATCTCCAAGTATTTCCTTTTACATCTATTTGCTTTTATTTTCTATTTTTTAAAATCAGGGGCTGGAGAGGGCTCAGCAGTTAAGAGCACTTGATGCTCTTGCAGGGGACTTGAGTTCAGTTCCCAGCACCCACATGGTAACTCACAACCATCTTTGTCTAGCACCCTCTTCTGGCCTCTTCAGGCACAAGGCATGCATGCAGCACACATATATGTAGGCAAAACACTCATACATATAAAATTACATTTTAATTTACCCTGAATGTGTGAGTGTGTATGTAT
Organism: Montemys delectorum; assembly: GCA_019843815.1. Taxonomy (NCBI): domain Eukaryota; kingdom Metazoa; phylum Chordata; class Mammalia; order Rodentia; family Muridae; genus Montemys; species Montemys delectorum. Next base: position 75,630 of record JADRCD010225128.1, on the reverse strand, counting down.
GTGTCACAGCATACATGCAGAGGTCAGAGGACAACTTATAGACGTTGGTTCTTTCCTTCCACCATGTAGGAGTGTGATCCCATTCCCAAGTCTTGTTCTGAGACCTCCATGTATATGCTGTGACATGTACCCAGCAAACACAAAAGAGTAAATAAAATGTAATTTAAAGAAAAGGAGAAAGGTTGGAGAGATGGCTCAGTGGTTAAGAGCACTGACTGCTCTTCCAGAGGTCCTGAGTTCAATTCCCAGCAACCACATGGTGGCTCACAACCATCTGTAATGGGATCCTATGCCCTCTTCTGGGGTGTCTAAAGACAGTGACAGTGTGTTCATATAAATAAAATAAATCTTAAAAAAAAAAAAAAAGAAGAGAAAAGGAACTTGAGAGATAGTGCAGTGGTTAAGATAACTGCCATGTAAGCATGGCGACCAGATTCGAGATCACCAGACACTATGGGCAACACTAGGGAGGTGCAGAGGACCTGTAATTCAAGCCTCAGCACGAGGAGACAAAGGATCCCAGGGCGAGGTGGCTACACTAGCCATAGTGGTGAGCCATGGACTTGAGAGACCTGCCTTAATGAATAAGGAAGAAAAGAAGATTATTTCCAACCTCAGGTCTCTGAATTCTTATATATACACATGCATGCATACATACATGCAAATACACAAAGATTAATAATAAAAACAAAAAAACAGAATGCAAAAATAACTAGTTCTGACACTAGAAGAATCACAGCTTCTAAAAAGTCCTAAATTGGCTACGTGGATAGTTCAGAGGTCGAGCACTGGCCTAGCACGACTTCATCCCTTAAAACCACACATAGGATTTTGATATGTGTATGTGTGTGTGTAAATGTTTGTACATGTATACTGAGATACACTCCTACTCTGTTGCCCAAAGTGGTCTTGAAGTGGTGAGTCAAAGCGACCATTCTGACTCACTGTCCTAAGTGAGTCTAGGATTACAGACACATACCACCACAGCCTGTTCTGTGTTTTTGGTTTTTTTTAATTTTATTTTAATGTGTATGGGTGTTTTGCCCATACATGTGCTTAGCACCTGTGTAGGCCAGCAGAGGGCATCAGATTCCCTGGGACAGGTGTCACGGACAGTTGTGAGCTGCTACGTAGATGCTGGGAACAGAGCCCGGGTCCTCTGCACGAGCAGCTGATGTTGTTAACTGCTGAGCTACTGTTCCAGACACTTGTGTCTGCATTTTAACAGTTTATATTTAAAGTGGTGGCCTTTAAAGGCAAATGAATTCAACAGTACCTTAAGCTTATCACACATAACTAACTGATGACACTCAGTAGCAAATAGCAAACTAATTCCTAACATTGACCTTTTAGCATGGACATTCAAGGGCTAACAAGCTGAGCTCAGAGACAACTGTTTTGATCCTTAAGTTTTACCACAAAATACAAACAAGAAAAAAAAAATCAAGGGGAAAAATAGCTGACATGGGAGTAGAACGTGGGCCTTGTTTTAAAGCACACTTATTCTTTACCCAATCATTTTCTACTGAAATCTTGGTTTTGTTGTTGTTTTTATTTGTTTCTTTTACACTTGATATTTGGCCTTTCTATTCTTTATAAAGTTTCTTCAACTTTATAAGTAAGTGGTAGAGGTCATTCAAAACTACTTATGTTTGACATAAGTAGTAATACTGTGGATCCCATCAATAACGTGCAGCAGGGCTAACAGCAGCACAGCAGCATGCTGGTTAAAGGAGAAGACAGGCAAAGAGAGGAGGAAAACCCTCAAGGGCATCATTTAATTACAGCTGATGAGCTGCCATCCACTTCCACTGAATCCACTCACAGCAGGCAGATCCCCACCAGTAAAGCCCTTCCTGTGACAAATGTCTTTACAGGTAGATGATCAGCCAGCACAGGAAAGCAGGCAGTACTTACTTTCGAAGGTGGTCATGTTCTTTCAGAAACAGTTCAGTTCTCCTGTTGTTTACTCCAGACCCACTTTTATATGACCTAGAGCAACATCAAGAAAAGGCAAGAACGTTTTTAGAAAATGCTGCAACATCAGGTTAAGGCACTGACCCCAATGCCTTAGAGCAGTGGAGAGTTCTGTGTTCTGCACAGTTTCAAGTAAACAATAGAATATAATGCTTTTCACTTCCCTCAAACAACTACCACAGATGTAAAGGATGAATTTTGTTTCTCCAGTGTAGATTTAGGGGTTTTCTGTTTTTCACCAAACCAACCCAAGCTTCCAAACAGGAGATCTCACTTTTCCTTTGTGCATTAACTTTCATATCATTTTCTCCAGCAGAAGTAGAACTTACTAATGAGCACATGGCACACGGGACAAGAAGCTACCAAACCAACGTCACTCATCACAGCAGCATGAGCCACTCAGGAGCCAAAGCCAAATGTTCAATCCTGGCACACTTCAGGATTTCCATGTTCATTGTCAGCACATTACAATTACCAAAGGTGACCTTTACCTCTATCAATAATCTCATTTTCCTGCTTTTCACTAGTAGTAAATATTAAGAACATTTTCTTTCCTTCTTTTCTTTTTTTGGAGACAGGGTTTCTCCATGTAGCCCTGGCTGTCCTGGAATGCTCTGTGGATACCAGGTCTCAAACTCACAGGAATCCGCCTGCTTCTGTTAAAGGCATGCGCCACCACAACTGGTCTTTAAGAACAATTTTTTAAAAAAAATTCCTAAACTGTACCAATGTTTATGAAAAGAGGGCCATGTTATAATACCCAAAGGTATGGCTGAGAGGCAGTGACAGCATGCAAGACACAGGAGAGACTGGCCAAGCAACTGACATGACTCTGAAGTCTATGTATCACCATTATGTAGCCAGATGATCTTAGAAAGTCTCTCAACACCCACTCTTGTAAAATAAGACCTAATGATAGCTGCCTCTTTCAAAAGAATGTTGTGGACCCAAAAAGATAAGGACTGTTGTAAAATGCAAAAACAGTACAGAATACCCCAGCAAAGCCACCAGGAAACCCTGCCACTTAGGTGTTACTAGGCCTCGCTCACTAATAAGCTCCCCTCTAGCACTGTGATGATAAACTCCTTCAAAGCTAAGCAGCCATTTTCATACCAACCATCTACAGAATGTCTTGTCTATAGTTGGTACTCAGACAATGGTTTAATGAATGAATGAATGAATATATTTTTATCAACAGTTTTTCAGAAACTAAAGGGTTATATTTTAGTGGCTCCCACAAACTGTGGAAGAGCTAAATACATAGCTGTTAAAGGTTGCCCTCTGTTGGTTCTGACTGCAGTCTTCAAATTGTGTACGCAAGGCAACTGGACAGAAGAAGGCTTATACATTCCAAACAACAAAATAGTCACACTACAGGTCAGGCGTGGGAGTACACACTTGTCCTCAGCTCTTAGGAATCGGAGTTTGAGGCCAGTCTGCTTTACACAGCAGGATTCAGGTCTGCTAATGCTAGGTACAGAGTCTCTCAGAGCAAACCTAACACATACCATACTTGATGAGTGCGTGCTCTAGTTGATATAACATAAGTATCATAAACTATCACGAATGAGACCATGGTAGTATCATTCATTAGATGGTCCAGAATGGGAAAACTGTCTCGGTGTGGTGGAAGCTACCTACCATCTCAGCAGAGTCAGGAGGGCACAACCAAAGCCAGCCTGACCTATGCCTCAAAGAAACAAAAACAAGACAGAAAATCTTCAGCATCAGCTAGATACTCTATAGGACTTCATCAGTCAAAGTAAGTTGTAAAACCAGACTGTATGTGGAATGCTAGCCTATACCCCTGAGGGGGCCATGGAGCAATGGATGGAAAGAGCAAATCTTACGGACTGAGACTATTGTAAAATGCTAGAAGGCCTTAGTCTTGCAAGGTGTTGATTCTATATTAACCCTAGAAACTCCTGCCCCCCTACAAACATAGTTCAGAATTTCAGGGAAGCTAATAGCTATCTGAACATATAAGTGAGAGAGAGAGAAGCAAGCGACAGGGAAATAGAACCTTCAGTTATTGGCATTCACGCTGTTCTTAGTATGAGTGGGAAGGGAATCACTCATGCTGGGGTTAAGAAAGTCAAGGCTGGCCCGGGCAGTGGTGGTGCACACCTTTAGTTCTAGCACTTGGGAGGCAGAGGCAGGCAGATTTCTGAGTTTGAGGCCAGCCTGGTCTACAGAGTTGAGTTCCGGGACAGCCAGGGCTACACAGAGAAACCCTGTCTCGAAAAAACAAAAAAACAAAAACAAAAAAGAAAGTAAGTCAAGGTTGGCAAGGGCTTACAGGAAGACTGGGAGATGGCAAAGTAAAGTCAGCCCATACTTTAGCAAGCTTCAAAGGAAAATGAAATGGAAAATCAGCAACCCCAAAGTCTAAATCCTGGTTTTGCTACTCAATTTGCAATTAACCACAGACACAGCCTAACTCCACATAAACACTGCATACGATAACATGAAGGGTAACTTACTCGATGTCTTTTCGTACTGATCCCATGAGATTCTCCCTTTCCCGTAGTGCCATAAAGTTTGCTTTGGTTTTATGGAATTCGTGTGTATAATCCTGAAATAAATCAACATTCAGTCTCAACACAAACTATTAAATGGACTTTTATCCTTTTAAAGTACTTGTACATGCCTATTAGCTACACATTCCAAAACACTGAGTGTCCTACCACCTAGTACCTTACCACACAGGACAGAATTACAAGGGAAAAAAAACTAAGACAAAATGACTTCAAATAGCCTAGTGTAAAAGAAGGGAGAGATTTTCTACTCAGTGGTGTACTTAATAAGGCTTAGAGCTGCCGGGCAGTGGTGGTGCACACCTTTAATTCCAGCAGTTGGGAGGCAGAGGCAGGCGGATTTCTGAGTTCAAGGCCAGCCTGGTCTACAGAGTGAGTTCCAGGACAGCCAGGGCTACACAGAGAAACCCTGTTTCAAAGAAACAAAAACAAAAACAAAAACAAGGCTTAGAGCCGACTTTTTGAAACTCTTATCCCATCCTCACTTTCCCTTAGTGCTGAGGATCAACCCATGGCTTTACAAATGCAAAGCAAATGCTCTACCATGAAGCTACATCCCCAGCTCATTTTTAAGAAAGTTTATATTTTTCATCCATTTTGCCTACTGCCTTTCATATTTATATTACTTTTATGTATATTAAACAATTGAGTCCTTTGCTGTAGTTCTGACGTTAGATCTTTCTTAGCTCTTCAGTGCTCAGAAATTTCTAAATTTCACTCATGTTCTATTTGGAACTTTGATGGATTTCCTTTCTTCCCTTCCATTCCTATGCTTTTTCTACATTTAAGTCTTTGGGAGTAGTAGGGGAGGAGAAAAAGGGAGAGAAGGAGAAAAGAGGGGGGGGGGGAGAAAGAAAGTAAGGGAAGGAGGATGGGATAGAGAGAAAGAACGGAAAATCTGCCAGTAAAGCCCCAGCTGTTCGCAGCTAGGCCTGACAGCTTACCCTTGTAATCTCAGCAGTGGGGGGGGGGGGGGGGGGGGGAACTATGGCTCACTGGACAGCCATCCTAGCTAAATTGGCAAGCCCCAGTTCCTAGGGAGACCCTGCCTCAAAAAACTAAGAACAACTGACTACCAAAGGTTGACCTCTTGGCTCCATACATACATGCACCTGCACCTGAGCATGCGCATGTACACACACACACACACACACACACACACACACACACACACAAAACCCCATCTTTAGAGAACCTTTAGAATTTATAGATTTTTGTGGGGATAGGGGGTGTACATGTATGAAGGTCAGGGAAGAAGTCGCAGGAGTTAGTTCTCTCCATCCGCCATGTGGTCCTAAGGAATGAACTCAAGTTATCAAGGCTTGACAGCAAGTGCTTTTATCCAGAAGCCACTTGGCTGACCCCTAGAAACAAACTAACAATTATCCCAGTTTTTTTTGTTTGTTTTAAAGATTTATTTATTTATTTATTTATTTTATGTACATGAGTACACTGTAGCTGTCTTCAGACACATGAGAAAAGGGCATCCATTGGATCCCATTACAGATGGTTTTGAACAACCATGTGGTTGCTGGGAATTGAACTCAGGACCTCTGGAAGGGCAGTCAGTGCTTTTAACCACTGAGCCACCTCTCCAGCCCTTTATCTTAGCTTTTTTTAAAAACAGGTTTTAACATCTGGTAAAATTAAAAACTCTTCTTCACTTTTAGAATTATACTAAGCTTTATTCTTGGTTATTTTACATGATTTTAAATGAACTTTGATATCATCTTGTCATTCTAAAATATGTAAAGAAAGTCAAGCTTGGTGGTAATCCCAGTAGAATAAAAGGATTGGGAATTCAAGGCCAGTTTGTGGTAAAGGTAACTGTCTCAAAAATAAAATTAATTTAAAAAAAGAACACAAAGAGCTGAGTATGGGCACATGCTTGGAACTTCAGTATTTGGAAGCTGAGGCAGGGGGATTGAAAGTCAGGAACAAATATGGATTACAAAGCCAGAGCATAAAGTCTGCCCCAAACAGAAATCATTTCCTACTTTTTTCCTTTGTACACGTACATGTAAGGTTTCATTTATCCCCAAAGCTCGCTTTGAACTCTGATCTTCTTGTCTTTACCTCCAAGTACTGGAATTACAGATTGATACCATCACACCTGGCTGTATGTGTGTTTCACTTTTGGTGCCAGTGACTGAACAAGGGCCTCATCATGCTCACTCTCTGCTCATCCTGCCCCCATCCCGTTTAGTTCAGTTCCTAGTGGACCACTTACGTATACAGAGCACAATGGCTTGCTTTTATACATACCGTCTCACTGAGTTTGTTTCTAACTTTTATCATTTAATTTCCTTGGTGTATCAGACATACATGATGTTATCATGCCACATATTATGAATTTGCCTCTTCCTTTCAAATATTTATCTCAGGTTTTGCTGTTGATTTTATTAACTGTACCAATGAGAAGCTCCAAAGCAATGTCAGACATCTATGGTTGTAAGTACCCTTTTCTTGTTTTGTTCTTTTCTTTTCTGAGTCAGGGTCTAACAGCCTGGCCTAGCCTTTACTTTCTGATTCTCCTGAGTCTTCTTTCTAAGTGCTGGGATTCTAAGTCTGAACCAGGAGAAGTGGGAACTGAACTCAGGACTTTGTGTGTATATTCTGCCACCTGAGCTGTATTCCCTACTCCCTTTCTCTTCAGTGAGAATGCTTCTAGTGTTTTACCACTGACCACAATCCTAACTCTCAATTGTTGGTCCTTCTCTCTGGGTGAGTGCACAGGCTTGCATCTGGCCTTCTGGAGGCTGAATTTGGGGGCCTTGTGCATACTGATCACAAATCCTACCACTGAATTATACTTCTGCTCTTTGCTGTTATTTCCTCTTCCTGGACCTCCTTTCAGGATGAGGTTTACTATGTATCCTTGGCTGGCCTGGAATTCACTATGAATACCAAGTTGACTTCCACCTCCCTCTATCTTGCAAGTGCTGGGGTTACAGCTGTGTGCCACCATACTCAGATTCCCAGTTGTGGACCAGAAAGATGGCTCAGTAGGTAAAGGCACTTGTTGCCAAACCTGACAACTTGAGTTCAATCCCAAGAACTCACATGGTAGAAAACTAGAACTGAGTTATGTAAAGTGTCCTCTGACCTTCACACATGTACACAGACACACATAAATGAATGAATGAAAGAATGAATGAATGAATGAATGAATGTTAAAAAGTTTTGGAAAACATTCCTCTTTGTTTAGGTGTGTGCACATGTGTTTCCCATGTACATGCATGCAGAGGCAGGCCAGAAATGAACATGGGAATCTTCCTCTATTGCTCTCCATCTAGTTTTTAAGTATCTCAATGAATCTAAAGCTTGTTCTTTTGGCTAGGATAGCTGGCCAGCAAGCTCTTAGGATCATCCGTCTTCACCTCCTACAAAGCTGAGATTGCAGATACATGTGGCCATGCCTGGCTTATATATGGGTCTTAGGGATTTGAACTCAGATTCTCTTGCTTTCATAGCAAACACTCTGACCCATGAAGCCATCTCTCCTGTTCCTATCACTGCCACCACCACCACCACCTCCATCATCATCATCTTGAGACAGGGTCACTATGTGGTCCTCGCTGATCTGGAACTCATTATATACACTAGATTGGCTTTGAACTCACTGAAACTGGACTGCCTGACTCCTGAGTGCTAGGATTTAAAGTTGGGTACCAACTTTTAAAGGGTTCTTAAATCACATGGTTGTTTAACTTTTCTCAGTAATAAAAAATGTTTGTCTTCCAATCTATACATCTGTACTTTAATACCACCTAATAAATCTTTACACATTTATGATACTTTGTTATACCTTTGACATTTGCTAAAAAGTCACTGTAACCAAAGTTAATTACTCCTCTTCCAGCTACCTTAGTAGCATACACCATATACCACCTGCACTACGTTCCATACACCACCTGCAGAATGTCTCTGTGTCGCTGCAGCGTGTGCATCAGGGCTGCGTTCAGGGAGGGTACCCCTGCACTGTGGGTGTACTCTGCCATTTTGTCGTTTACTCCTGTAAGCTGGAAAGAAAAGGAAAATAGTTTAAAAAGCACTAAACATAGCTCAAGTAAATTATCTGCCTATATGTCCTCTTGGCTGACAATAAACAAGACAAGACCAGTCACCGGCAATTAATTCCCACAAGTAACATGTTACATTTTGGATGGCTGCCATTAAAAGTCAAGTGGTCAGAGGAGGAGCACACTGTGAATGAATGGATGTTTTCAGTAAACAATATAATGTAGAATCATATCTAACAAACAGCAAACTCGCTGTTTACCCAAAAGCACTTACCCTTGCCAAAAGCTGTTCAATTTCAATTGCCATTGTCTCAAACATTCTGTCTTGGCTTGATCCATTTAATAGGGGTGTTGTATCAGAACTAAAGAGAAGTTCAATTAAAAAAAAATCCATTACTTAGCCCTTTAAAACATCCTTAAAATAATCAGGTAATTTTTCTTTTTTCTTTTTTTGTTTTGTTTTGTTTTGTTTTGTTTTTCCGGGACAGGGTTTCTCTGTGTAGCCCTGGCTATCCTGGAACTCACTCTGTAGACCAGGCTGGCCTTCAACTCAGAAATCCGCCTGCCTCTGCCTCCCAAGTGCTGGGATTAAAGGCGTGTGCCACCACTGCCCTGCTCAGATAATTTTTCTTAAAGTGATCAAATAAACTCCAAAACATTCCTTCTCTTTCTTTAAAGATTATGATTTTATGGTCAGCAAAGTGGCTCAGTGGATAAAGGTGCCCGCTGCCAAGCCTGGTGATCCGAGTTCAATTACTGAGATTCACATGGTAGAGGGAGAGAACTGACTCTTATAAGTTGTCCTGAGTGAGGTAACCCCGACCCAAAGGACACACACAGCATGTACTCACCGATAAGTGGACAGTAACCACCAAGTACAGGATAACCATGCTATAATCCACAGACCCAAAGAAACTAAGTAACAAGGAGGATGTGTGAGTCTCACTCAGAAGGGGAAACAAAATAGTCATTTGAGGTGGATGGAGGAAGGGAACTGATGAGAGAGGGGGTGAGGAGGGGAATGGGGATCAGGTGTGGAAAGAGGGGGAGGAGAGGGCTGGGAGTAAGAATAGAAACTGATGGGGAAGCATCTCTAGGACTAGCTGGGACCCTGGGATGGGGAAGCTCCTGAGAGTCTATGGGGGTGACCCTAGAGACTCCTACTAGTAAGGGATATGGAAACTGAAATGGCTACCTCTATTAGCCAGGCAGGACTTCCAGTGGAGGGGGGTGGACATCAACTCATCCACAAAACCTTCAACCTAAAATGTATCCTGCCTTCAAGATACACAGGATAAAGATGGAGCAGAGATTGAGGGAAAAGCCAACCAATGACTGCCCCAACTTAAGACCTATCCCATGTGAGACAGCCAACTCCTGACACTGTTAATGATACTCTGATGTGCTTGCAGACAGCAGCCTAGCATAACTGTCTCCTGAGAGGCTTCATCCAGTATCGGATGGAGGCAGGTGCAGAGACCCACAGCCAAACATCAGACGGAGCTTGGGGAGTCTTGTGGAAGAGTTGGGGATAGATCTGAGTGAGCTGGAGGGGTCAAGGACACCACAAGAAGACCTACAGCATCAACCTGGCCTTGAGGCTCACAGAGACTGAACCACCAACCAAAGAGCATTTGTAGCAGATGTGCAGCTTGGTCTTCATGTAGGTCCCCTAATAACTGGAGTAGAGGTTGTCTCTGACTGTTGCCTGTCATTGGATTCTTCTCCTCTAAATGAACTGCCTGGTTCATTTCTCACTGGGCCTCAGTGAGAAAGGATGAGCTTAATCCTACTGCAACTGGATGTCCCCGGGCGGGGGGGGGGGGGGGGGTTGGTGGGTTGTACCCAAGGGGGGTTTTCACCTCTACTGAGGAGAAGGGGAAGGATAATGAGGGGAAGAATTTGTAAGGGTGGGGCTGGGATGAGAGGAGGGATGGGAGGCCGCCATCAGGATATAAAGTGAAAAAATAAGTCAATGAAAAAAAACTCCACACATCCTAAAATACTAAAAAACAGAACAAAATATAAATGATATAAAGGCATTCCAAATGCTGTGCACCCTCTCCAAATGAGAAGGAATACTCTAAGCAACTAAAATTCTGAAAGAATAATGGAAAAGCAGCAAAAAACTCCTTATAATAGTGAAGGGAAAAATTGGCTACAGATTACATTATAGGGCCTAAGAGAAAATGATCTTTAGCTTTTTTCCCAAAAAATGGTTTCTTATGCCTTTAAATTCCCTCTTCTTTTAATGATTCTTATCAAAAAGAAAACTGAGATTTAAATGGCCTGATTAGAAGCAGTTATTCAGGACTCAGCAGACAGCATTCAGGCTAACAGCCGAGGCCAGCATGCCTTCAGACCAGCACCACCCTTTCCTTCCACTCACAACATGCATCTACCTCATCCTAGTTTATGAGAATGTATTTAACGTCTCTTTTACCAGAATAGACAGTCAGAAATCTCACTTTTCACAGATGAAAGATGTCTGACAGATGTAAATTCAAAAAGTTTCATTTATCTCTTCTCAAAAACCAGTATCTTTTATTAGAAACCCATACTGTACACATGATCTCACGAGCGGCTTAATACAGATCAGTTATTCCCAACACAAACAAAATGGACTACACTCTCCCACTTGAGTGGAGACCAATTCCTGCTCTTACACAGCATTTGAATGTGACAACTCAAAGACTGTCATCAATTCAACATCAAAAGAACCTCAGCGACCACGGCTCCCTCAAGTGTTTACTTTCACAAAACCAATCAGTGAACCTGCTAAAGAGCAGCTGGTAAGAACTTTTTAAAACATGCTTGTTTGCCTTCGTGAGTTTATGTGCATCATGTGCATTTAGAGCTAGGAGAGACCAGAGGGCACCAGCTTCCTGGACTTGAATTATAAGCACTTGTGAGTGTGGCCATGTAGTTGCTGAGAATCAAACCTAGTTCCTATGCAAAAGCAGATATATCGCCAGGCCCAGATTTTTTCTTCCTTAAAGACAGAGGCTTGTTTTGTATACACAGGCCAAGCTAGCCTGGAACTTGTGGTCTTTCTGTTCTACTCTCTTCAGTGTGGGATTATAGGCATGTACCATGCCTGGCTTTAATATGGATTCTTACTTCAGATACTTCACTGGGTCTTAAGCTTCATTTCTTCTTCAAACATTCCCATTTCTATGCCTTGTAGCATGATATAAAAATATCTAGTTCTTAGGCAGGCACACACCTGTACACACTTGTAATTCCAGCACTTGGGAGGCTGAGGTAGGAAGGTAACAGGGTTGAGACCAGCTTGGACCACACAGTGATCAAAGTGGAGTCTGGGGTCAGTTTTTTATTGTATACCACAAACCAAGGTTGTGAGCGTATCTCCTAGGATGTACAACCAGGGAACAGCTCTCTCTGCCGCTGATCTGAACCCTTCTACAAGGTACACTGAAGAGAACAATGGACCAGCAGAGATCAAGAAGGAAACTGCTTGTCTTCTCATATACATATGCCCAGCAAATATATTTACTGATCTTTAATATTTATTGAATGAATGAGTAACAGGGCAATCTCTACTACTGGATAGTCCATATTCACTATTCTTAGAACAGCAGAGAAGTCCAGGGAAATGGTTTAAAAAACCTCATTCTCAGGGCTGGTTATGAGTGATGACTGTTCTTCCAGAGGTCCTGAGTTCAATTCCTAGCAACCACATGGTGGCTTACAACCATCTGTAATGGAACCTCTTCTAGTGTGTCTGAAGACAGTGACAATGTACTTACATAAAACAAATAAATAAATCTTTAAAAAAAAAACCTCATTCTCTATAATATTAGGATTCAGTTGAATTTAGTTCCCTTAATAGGTGTGAGATGATCCATAGCTCTTGACTCTCAACATACCGAAAAAAAACCCAAGACTCCTAAGAGAAAAGTTCTGTTCACTGATGACTTTATTCATGTGACATGCTTCCAATCCAATCTGGAATCAAACACTGAGCATGTGTGGTGGTTTGTATATGTTTGGCCAGGGAGTGGCACTCTTAGGAGGTGTGGCCTTGTTGGAGTAGGTGTGTCGCTGTGGGTATGGGCTTTTAGACCTCATCCTAGCTGCCTGGAAGCCAGTATTTTACTAGCAGCCTTCAGATGAAGATGCAGAACTCTCAGCAATGCCTGCACAATGCCTGCCTGGATGCTGCCATGTTTCTGCCTTGATGATCCTAGACTGAATTTCTGAATTTCAGCCCCAATGAAATGTTGTCCTTATATGACTTGCCTTGGTCATGGTGTCTGTTCACAGCAGTAAAACCCTAACTAAGACACATGCACAGTCAGTCTTTATTTTCCAGAGCTGGGGATTATAGTTCCCGAACTCAGAGCTCCAGCCTCAGCCTGCAACCTCATAACCTTAGGCTCTCTAGGAAAAGCCGAATTATCCCCAGTTTGTAGCTGAATTCAGAATGTTCTCAAGACATTGTTTCTTTAAAAGGGAATCCAAGCAGAGAGCACAGGAAAAGCATCCTCTAACAATATTTCCTGGCAGATTTGAGTTTTAAAATTGTATACTCACTGGAAAAAACAAATGTGAGCCTTAAATCCAGAAAAAGGCTTTCGGAACAGAAAGTTTACCCACTAAGAAACAAAAGCAACAATGATCCTCACGCTCCTTACTTGGTGAATGAAAGTGTGCAAAGCCAAGTCTTGCACTGAGGTCCCTGGGGTGCCGCTAGCTTGTTTCTAGGTCCCAGAGTCAACACACTGTATCTGCTAACTTTGCAAGCCACAGCCCTTATGAAAAAGGAACAACACTTTGGCTACATTTGTGAAAAGAGATTTGTTGGATTGAATACAATATGGTAGCCTTAGGATGTGAGTTCTGGGGATTTGAGCTCAGTTTTGTTGTCAACATTAGCTAGAAAATATCCATCCTCCACCAGTCGTCAAAAAATACAGAAATGAGAGTTGATTAACAAATGACAACTCTGCTATCAATAATATCATTACTGGATGTATGCATAAGTACAATCTGGATGAAAATGTTCATAGCAACATTTATACAAAGTTTTAAGAACAGAACTTCAAATACAATGATCATATTAGTTATTAAAATTATTACTAAGTAGCAAAAATTAGAAATGTCTATCAAATAGCTAAGTCCTAATATAGTAATTTAATATATGTAGCAAATAAAGATAGTAACCAAATGTACCCACAGCTGAACTTCAAAGATGTTAAATTAAAAAAAGCAAACTACGAAATAGCTTTTGTAAAATACTATGACTTGCCTAGAAATACCAAGTTCTGTAACAAAAACAGTGATATTTCTGGCTATGTAAATGAGGAGGACAGTGTGGGACACGACCAAGGGCTTCATCTGAACTTGCGATGATTATCTTAAAAAGAGATACTAACAAAATAGCATTCATGATGTTATTCCTTACATTTCTAAGAACTTCAAACATTTCCTTATTTTCTTTTGAAACAAGTGATTAAGTAATCATAAGATTTAAAAATATAGACTTTCAGCCAGACATGTTGGTACACACCTTTAATCCCAGCACTAGCGAGGCAGAGGCAGGTGGATCTCTTATGAGTTGGAGGCCAGTCTGGTCTACAAAGCAAGTCCCAGGACAGCCAGGGGCTGTTTACACAGAGAAACCCTGTCTCAAACCTTGCCCCCTGCCAAAAAAACACCAATCTTTCCTTGAGTTATAATAAGCTAGTTTCTCAAAAGCAGGAGCAGCAACAACAACAGCAAACTTCTGTGACTGTGAGGATCCTGCACTAGATTCATTCTAAAACAAATACCAGGAAAACAGTTTGCATACTTGTATACAATTCCATTCAGAAATTAGAAAATAAAAATATCAACAAGATGGTGGTGGTGGCACAGCCCTTTAATCCCATCCCCGGGGAGGCAGAGGCAGGGGGATTTCTGAATTGGAGGTCAGCCCAGTCTACAGAGTGAGTTCCAGGACAGCCAGGGCTACACAGAGAAACTCTATCTCAAAATACAAAAAACAAAACAAAACAAAAATGATGTGGGCAAACCAGCCATTTCTGTGGACTGACTGAGAATAAAATTTCTTTGGATTTGCTAGGGAGCCCAGAATGAATTGATAATCATGTGTCCCCTATCTTGGCCTTCTAGTGCTGGCAGAGGTGTACAAGCCTGGCTTCAGAAACTTACTATTGATACAAACTCATTTTTAAACTCTAGAAGTTTCTTCTGGAGCTATCACAATCTTTGTCTGAGATCTCAAATAAATGTTAGTCTCAAGAATTAGGAAGAATTTCAGTAAGATACACACACACACACACACACACACACACACACACACACAAAGATAATGACAACAAGATCAGAACATCAGCAGTTCAGCAGCAGACCAAGTTCTCTGTCAGTTTCCTTTGAAAAGCACCACAGAGTTTAAGGTGTATGAGAGTCGGCAGTACCTATACCTATCGCGTCCTCCGTCCCGGGCGCCGCTGTGACTGTAGCTCGTACACAGTTTACTGAAGGAAACTAGTTTCAGGTCAAGTTCGTTTTCTAGCTGTCGAGCTTGTTTCCTGAGATCTTTAAGAAAATTACAAAAGTAAATCATTAGTCTGTCAGTAGTCGTTAAATTCATAAGACTATTTTAAGAAAAGCAACTATGAAAATGATCACATATTGATCTCTGATCTAGTTACTCAGAAACCAAAGGCGTATCTAAGAAAGTAAACTGGTCAAGTATTTAAACTTCAGATGGGAGACACGAGGGAGACACACAACCTGTCACTTTTCTTTCAAAGACAGCTTGCTAGCCAGTGCCATGGCATCCCAGAGAACACTTACAACAATGACCAAAGAGAGAATATAAATCACAAAGAAATGAAGATGGTTTATAATCCTCACATCAGTTGACCAGCTAACTTTGTAAGAAGCCAGCATTCTTTTTGACACAATTTTCTTTTTATGTTTCAAAACTCTGTTAGGAGTTTGGATTTTTTTTTTTTTTCATACAGGCAAAATACCTTAGCAATTAAACACAAGGAAAAAGCAAATTAACAAAAAAAAAAAAAAAAAAAAAAGGGAGTTGGGTAAAATCAAACAGTACACTATGAACGACAAAAATACAACTGTGACAGGTTCTTTAAAAGCACATGTTTTAAAAGTAGAAGCAAACAGATAAACTGGTGTAGTGTCGTGGTTTCTAAAGGGCTGAATGAAAGGAGCCAGACTTGGAAACCCAATATGTATGTATGCATGCACGCTTATAATGTGTATTCATGGTGGAATTCAAATGAAAGGAGTAAGATACAGGAAGGAATAATGTAAGAATGTCTCAGGCCTAAAGAGTATCAAGACATTGCTTCATTATATTTTGCAATCAAAGACAGAAAGCAGAATTATATGTGGAGTATATCAGTCAGAGAGCAAACCTCACTCCTAATGCCAGCTCAGCCCCTATTGTCTGAGACTTACTGACGATTCAGCTCATTTTAAAACCTCAAGCCTTCAGTTTTTCTATACATGCTTAAAGCATCTGGTACAAAGACATATTGTCAATAATGGCCTGCCTTTATTATTACAGCAGAGTGTTTCAGAAACCCATAGCCTAATGACTATCAAAGGTACCAGCAGCCACTTCTATCTACAGCATTTAAAAAGAAACTCTAGCTACGACAAGTATTTCCAAAGGACATTTTAAATACATGTTTTAAACTATAGGCATGCTTCTCTGTAATTCTACTTATGTATTTAATCTAATGAAAAACATAAAGTAGAAAGCATTTTGAAAACATGACAGATAGGGCATAAAAGTCAGTCCTAGATATACTGGCTGAAGTGACAATATCATATTTCCCAGGGGCTTCATGGGACAAAAAGAGGAAAATCAAATAAGCAAACGGTTAAATGAAAAAAGGTGAGACATTTCTGATCTCTGCAGATCACTGTGGACTGGGAAGGTTTTGTGTGACCTCACTTGAGTGGACCAGACTATCAGGAATCAAATAAGCACAACTGAATGTTTTCTTGGCGGGAGAAGAATGGCAAATGTATTCATTACAACCCTTTAACTATCATTTTTAACAAAACTGATCTTGGAGTCTAGGGCAGAAGGTACAATTGTTTTCAGTAGTCTGTCACCCAGTCGTCAATAAAGTCTCTATCTCAAATTGCCAGCTGGCTTCCAGGAGGAGACAGTCCACTAAAAATTCCCGCAAGGCTGGCCCTGACAGTTTTCTGACAGTGACCTCAACTCTAAGGTTCTGACTACTCGTCTTCCGGGCTCTGGATCTTCTTGCTCAACACACTCCTCCCAAGAGCTCGTCCCCGCAGCCCCATCTAGAGAGTCTCACTACCCCCTAGGCACTTCTATCTGGAGCCTCAGGCGCCTCTTCCTCTCCATCCCGGCTCCCCCCACTCCAAGACCCAACCCCTTCCCAGGTCCGGTTCACTCCGCCCCAGCTCCTTCCCCAAGTTCCGAGGCCCAGGGTTCCACTCAGACAACCTCATCCCAAAGTATGGCCGTTCCTGAGGCCTGGCTCTTCCTCTGCTGCGTCCCTCAAGATCCAGCCTCATTAAGTCCCCTCTGCACCCGGCGGGACCCGCTCAGAGGCCTCGCCCTCACCTTCCCAGTAATTGCTGGTTCCCGCCGCCATCTTTGTTGCCCAACGTCAGTCGGGACAGGCGAGTAGAGGCCTTGAAGGCCAGAGAGTCACCTTCACGCCTTCTCCCACCCCGAGCACCGAGGCTGATGGGATACGCGAGCCTCCGTAGACACTGCCACCTGGTGGACAATTTGTTATTTTACGGCTTTAAGTAGCACGTTTGAAAGCTTGGTTTAGCTATTCTCCATGTTCATACCACCACATCTTTCTGCGCCTTCAATCTTCAATTTGTTCATCTCAGATTGTTCCTCTTTTCAGCAGGTCGCCTCTTAAATCGGATGACTTGGGCCCGGGGGTTGAGTGGTGTAGCTTAATGGGTAAAGTGCCTTGCCTGTATATAAGAGAGTCTGGGTTCGGTCCCCAGCACTCCATAAACAGAACATGGTGGTTTATGCTTTTAATCCTAGAACTCAGATGGTGGGGATAAAAAGACCAGAAATTCAAGGTCATCTTCAGCTACATAGGGGAGTTCAAGGCCAGGTAGTTGGATAAATGTCTCAAGGAGGAGGAGGAGGAGGAGGAGGAGGAGGAGGAGGAGGAGGAGGAGGAGGAGGAGGAAGAGGAAGGAAGGAAGGAAGGAAGGAAAGAAAAAGTATCTTCAATCAGCATTCCTTTCTCAGAACCAGTGGATTCCCTATTTCTACAGCAGAGCCTTAGTTCTTTGTCCTTTGCTAACAGCTTCCATGTGCCCACAACCTGAAGTTCATTGATTTGGTTAGGCTAACTGGCTAGCAAGCCCCAGTTTTGCCTCCCCAGTGCTGGGATTACAGACATACGCTGCCACATCTGGCAAAATGTTTGTTCTAGAGATCTGAACTCACATCCTAATGCTTGTATGCCAAGCAATTTACTGGTTGGGTATAATATGCATTATATTAATAAATTGTTATGTGTTGTTTAAGTTCATTGAAAAGTTGTCACCCCGTGCCCCAGTCACATACACACTTAATACCCAAGCATGTCTCTCTTAAAGTGTCCCAAAGACACCCCCCCCCCAGGCTGGGGATGGGCTGGCTGGCTGGCTCTGTGAGAAAGCAAAGGTAGTATAGCAAAAATGGCCCAAAGAATAAAAATACCAGGTCCATGAGGACAGAAGGAGAGTAAGTATTTGAGTCAACATACTGTGCCCTTGATCACAGCTGGAAGGCCAATTATTCCCTCTGGTCTTCCTGACAGAGATGCCAGGGGTGGGAATGGCTCATTGGACATCTCACCTAAGAGAAGCATTTTGGTGGGTCAAAGAGAGGCTCCAACTGGCTGGTTTTTGCTCTCCAGGTCTCCTCTTTTGCTTTCTGCTGGATGATCTCACAAACTACTATTTCTTGCTTGCTGTCTCTTTCTTTCATTTCTGTTTGCTATATGCCTAAAAAACCACACTCACTTGAAAATAGCACAGCAAGTCGTGTGGTGGTGGCGCAGGCCTTTAATCCCAGCACTTGGGAGGCAGAGGCAGGTGGATTTCTGAGTTTGAGGCCAGCCTGGTCTACAGAGTGAGTTCCAGGCCAGCTAGGGCTACACAGAGAAACCCTGTCTCAAAAAACCAAAAAATATAACACAGCGATTGCAGATCATTCTTCATTCAGGATGCTGAGCCATCTCCCCAGATCCCTGGCTATGCATTTCTTAAATTCTATTTCCCATTGTTCTAGTTGGAGAATGTCTACAATTCTGCCTTCAGGTTGATTGACAGACAAGCAGGTGTTTCCCTGCCCGCTCCATGTTGCTGCAGAACTCTTTTGGTGAGCTTATTTCCATTCTTGAAATTTTCAGGTCTTTTTTTTTTTTGGTATTTTCGAGACAGGGTTTCTCTGAATGGGTGTAGTGGTGCGATTCTTTAATTCCAGCCTGTGGGAGGCAAAGGCAGGTAGATTTCTGTGAGTTTGAGGATAGCCTGGTTTACACAGTGAGTTCCAGGACAGCTAGGGCAATGGTTCTCAACCTGTGGGTTGCGACTTCTTTGGGAGTCAAAGGACCCTTTCACAGGGGTCACCTAAGACGATCACAAAACACAGGTATTTTCACTACGATTCATAGCAGTAGCAAAATTACAGTTATGAAGTAGCGGTGAAAATAACTTTATGGTTGGAGGTCACCACAAGATGAGGGACTGTATTAAGGGTCGTAGCATCAGGAAGGTTGAGAGCCACTGGCTTACAGTGTTTCTAGTTCTTTTGCCATTTTTGGTGAGATGTAGGTATATAAAACCCAAAATAACCCTCAGGGAACTCACTGGCACCTTGTTCTTTGGATCCCGAGGTCTTTAGCCTCTGGCATCTTTCCTCTTTTTAACGTCTAGTTGCTCTACCTATGATGCACAAGTTTTCACTGTCCTTAGTAGGAAGAATACAAACATGTCTATCTTGTCCAGAAATGAGGCTTTCCATTTAAATTCTCCACAGCAATTCATCTTCTCTCTTTATTTTCTATCCGTTCTTGAGTTTATTCATTGCCATCATTTTAATAATGTTTGAGTGGCAGTTGAAAAATAATTGTACTTCCCACTGAACTATTGCTATTTTTCTGGGAAAATAATGAAATGTATTTACATTCCACGGTGATGAGCCAGAACACAATGATTTCTCTTTGTGGAAAGTCTTATTAGAAGTACATGAATGTATGTTCTTTAGTTCAGTCTCTGTCTTAGTCAGGGTTTCTATTCCTGCACAAACACCATGACCATGAAGCAACTTGGGAAGGAAAGGGTTTATTCAGCTTACTTCCACATGGCTGTTGATCACCAGAGGAAGTCAGGACTGGAACTCAAGCAGGTCAGGAAGCAGGAGCTGATGCAGAGGCCATGGAGAGATGTTTTTTGCTGGCTTGCTTCCCCTGGCTTGCTCAGCCTGTTCTCTTATAGAACCCAAGACTTCCAGCTCAGGGATGGCACCACCCACAAGGGGCCCTACCCCCTTGATCACTAATTGAGAAAATGCCCCACAGCTGGATCTCATGGAGGCCCTTCCCCAACTGAAGCTCCCTTCTCTGTGATAATTCCAGCCTGTGTTAAGTTGACACACAAAACCAGCCAGTACAGTCTCTAAGAGCCCCAAGGGTCCAGATTAGTTGACTCTGTTGGTCTTCCTGTGGAGTTCCTACCCCCTTCAGAGCCCACAATCCTTCCTCCTGTTCTTCCATAAGAGTCCCCAACCTCCATCCACTGTTTGGCTATGGGTGTCTGCATCTGTCTGAGTCAGCTGCTGGGTGGAGAACATACACAGGCTGGACCTAGGCCTCCCCACATGTTTGTAACAGATGTGTGGCTTGGTCTTCATGTGGGTCCCAAACAAAGGAACGGGGGCTATCCCAAAAGCAGTTGCCTGTCTGTGGGATATATTCTAGCTGGGCTGCCTTGTCTGGCCTCAGTGGGGGAGAAAATGCCTAGCCTTAAAGAGACTTGAAGTGCCAGAGTGGGGGATGACCAGAGGTCTTCCACCTGCTCAGAGGAGAAGGGGAGGGCAGATGGGAGAAGGATTGTGAGAAGGGGTGATCAGAAGGGAGGCAGTGATCGAGATGTAAAGTGAGAAAGTAAAAAAAAAAAAAAAAAAAAAAAAAAAATTAAATGAGAAAAAGAAGTACATAAAGCGTGCTTAAGACAAGAAAAATAAACCTTTGGTTCCACAGGCCAGGTGGGCGTGGCCAGGTGGGCATATGCTTCTTGGGTCCCTCAAGTGAAGGTTCAGGTCAAACCTCCTCCCAAGCACCTACAGAGATGATATCAATTCAAGGAAGTCTGAGGGAATTTATTCCAGAAATTATAAGTAAGAAATGGACCTTAACATTTGAATATTTCTAAGTAATAACATATTAGAAAACAAAGTAGTTTTCTCTACATGAGCTCCGCATTCACTGATTACTAAGCCTCGTGCTCCCACGGTATGTGGGAAGAGGCCTAGAGCAGCAGTGCAAAAGCCTAATGTCTACTATCACTTGAGACCTCAGCCAACGATGAGCAAAAAGACTTCCACATTCAGAGTAGAGAGAGATACCTGACATGGAAGAGAGAACAAAGAGCTAGGAGAGAGGGCCCAGTAGAAAAAGTGTTTGTTATGCAAATATAAGAACCAGAGTTCAAATCCTCGGCACCCACATAAATGCCAGACAAGCTAATGGCAAATTGCCTGTAATCCTTGCACTTAGGAGGCAGAGACAGAAAACGCCTGAAGCAAGCTAGCTAGCTGGGCTATCCAAATCACTGAGCTTCATTCAAGTGACAGACCCTGAATTGAGGAAGACACATGACAGGAAGCTCTAGTGTACACATGCACACACACGTGTATGTTCACACACACACACAAACATGCATATATATGTACACAGATACCACACAAACATAGGTATGCAATATCAAATGAATTAAACCCATGGTATTTATTGGTGAGTCAGAGGGTTGCTCTTACAGACTGGGCTACTATCGAAGTCTGGCATGTACTGCCACTCGTGGAAATGCTAACTTCTTGCTGTAGTCCTGAAGGGAGCACCGGCAGACAGCTTTCCCTAACTGCTCAGAAATAAGCCATGACTTCCCGACAGTGTCTTCTTGGGATTGTCAATAGAGAATTGACACTGGGTTTCCTGTGGTTTCTGTCTGCATTGAAAGGCAGGGTTTTTTAAAAACAAATTTAGACACAGAAGCCAGGCTTATGGACACCATGTCGGGTAAAAAAGCAATGTTCAGGCTAATCTACTGTACCAAGTAGAAGATAGCAAAGCCTCTAACTCTCCACTCTTTAGTTGTCTGAGGATTCCTTTTCATGCTTCAGGATGGAAGCAGGCTTCCAGTAGAGAGGTTCCCGGGAAGCACTTCATTAATTAAAAAATGAGAAGCAAAAAACCCTCCTTTATCAGACTCTCCTTACTACTTACATATTAACACAATATAAAGACCTCTGCACTCAGTAGTGTGGTGTCGTTACATAACAGGCACTTAAGACTTAGTTATTCTAAGGCCCTACAAGAGGTTTAGAAAAATATCTCTAATCAAAAGTCCCAGCACTAGACCATGCAAAGTTCAAGAATGTTTGTAACAGAGAGCTCTTGACACATTTCTTTGGATGCACCCAAGACCTACCGCCAGGTGGCTCGGCAGCACAGAGGTGCACCAGCCCCAGCAGGAGGCTGTCAGCACATACAGCTCAGGGGCTATCAGGACCCAGGAAAGGCCTTACCTAGCTCAGAGGACCTGAGAGATAAACACTGGCAGAAAAAAAAAATGAGCAGGAAATGACTGGCAGGTAAAGGTGGGAAGCTGGATTCTCTGTCAGACTAGGAGCAGAAGCTCCAGGTATTAGCTGAGGACCAAAGGCTAGACCATATGACAATATGACAAACAAGGTTAATAGTGGGGAAGACCATACAGACAAGAGCCTAAAGAAAAAGAGGGCTCTGACCTGAGGACACATTTTTTTTTTTTCCATCAGAAGTGACCCCCTCTCATGACATGGCTGGTTTCCTAATCTGTTGTGTAGGTAAAGCCTTGTCACATGAGACAAACAGCAAGGACTCAGCTCCTTGACTGATGATGACTGAGTCACCCTAAGGCCTGACTCAGCAGGTCTTCAATACTTCAACCCACAAAGGAGTGGAGGGAAGCTGCTGGTGGTGCAGGGTGTGTTCTATGAAGCCGTCCCAGGGACTGTTGAGTTCTCAGCCCAGCATTGAGGACCATGTGGGACAAACCCACAGAGGCAGAAGCAGTGCTGTGGGATACTCTGCAGTGTTCTATGAGTCCTTCCTGTTCAAAGTTTTCAGGAGCACAAGGCAAGGCATGATAGTGTGGGACAGCCCTTGGCTTGGCAGAAGAGTGACATCTTTTGCACCTTCCATGATGTAATTCTGGAGTTTGGAACAGGTAGCCACACAGGTTCAGATTTCAGAAGAGTGGTTTTTCTCACTAAAATGCTGGACATGGATCTAGGGCTGCCATGTCGAGGTGCATGCTCTACCACTGAGCGGTTGCTCCAGCCCTTCTTTATATGTGTGTGTGTGCGTGCGTGCGTCTGTGTGTGTAGGCCAGAGGTTGAAGTCAGTGTCTTCCTCAGGAGTTCTCTGCCTTATTTTTGGAAACACTGAACTGATTTGCCTAAACTGGTTGACCAGCAAGCCCAAGGAATCTTCTTGTCTCTGCCTTCCCAGCACTAAGGAGTACATCCAGCGCCACCCAGCATTTTTATGTGGGTGCTGCGGAATCAAGCTCAAGTTCTCATGCTTGCTCTTTGCTGAATGAAAGTTAATTAGGAAACTAACCATGGTAGGGTCACTTCCCCATTCCCTGCCAGCCCATTTTAATTTTGAGATAAGAGTCTCACTAAATTGCTTGCTCTGGTCTTGAACTTCTTCTGTATCCTACGAGTTCTGAACTTTTAATGTTCCCACATAGCAGGGGTTATTGGCCTGTAGTCTGACTAGGTCTGGAGGAATTCTCAGAGTACTGTGTTTCCTGCTTGGACAATGTGGCTTTGTTGTCTACCCTGCTCACATCGCACAACACATAGGTTTTTCTGGCTTCACACATTCAGGTAACCATGGTAATTCTCTTGCTCTCCAGCACACCTTACTCCCATCCTCCCCCCATTTTTTAAAAATTTGAGATGCATGTTCTAATCTGTAATTTAGTGGGCCTTGAGGTATGCAGCCTGGACTGGCCTCAAATTTGCAGTGATCCTCCTGCCTCAGTTTTCTAACTTGTAGGAATTACAGGTCTTAACCTGATAACAGCCTTCCTTTGATGTTTCTTTTGATAGGCAGCTTTTGGTAGAATGCTGTTTTGTAGGTACAACATTTTTAAGAAATTGAAGAAATTATTATCATCCACTGAATAGAATTTTCTTTTTGAAATTCTTATTATTATCATCACTGTGGGGGGGGGTGAGTGCCAGTGTGCACAGTGCAGAGGTCAGAAGGACAACATGGGCTCTGGAGATGGAGCTCAGCTTTCAGACCTGTGTGACCCATGCTTTATCTGCGGCCATTTCTCTGACCTAGAATGTATCACACTCTTATGCTGGCAGTCAGGGTAGGGGCAGATCACCTCAATCCATTGTGGGTGGAAATCATGCCTGGCAGGGTTCTCTGCTGAAGTATAGGCTAGCCCTCACTTTTACTGGGTAGCCATTCATTTTCCAATAGAAAGTATGTACACCTGTGTCCACTGTGTGACACGTTGGACCTGTTGTCACTCAACCAGTGATTAGGTCTAAACCTGCCTGGTATCCTGTACTTGCTTGGTTTCTCTGCTGTTAGGTGCCACTCTCTCTCTCCATTTAGGAAACAAGAAATGCTTAGGATACTAAGCTCTTCTTAGTAGTTCCCCAATTCTTTAGTGTATTTTATTTTTCCTATCCCAGCTTTTTTGTTTTAGTTTTAGTTTTGTTTTGTTTTGTTTGGAGACAGTGGGCCTCACTACATAGCCCTGGCTGTCTCGAAATTCTATACAACAGATCAAGCTGGCCTTGAACTCACAGAGGTCCATCAGCCTATTTTCTAAATACTGCGATTAAAGGTGTGTGCCACCATGCCCAGCCCAACTTTTCTAATTGCTCATAATAAAATCCATTTAAACTCAATCTGCCAAGAGTTACAGGTAGAACTAAATTATATTTATAATTTGTAAATTATTATTTTTCCGTATAATCATATTATCTGCCATTTATTTTAAAAATCTGTATCTATTTTTCAAAAACAGCTCATTTTTATGTGTAAGAGTGTGTTGCCCGCATGTATGTGTGCTGTGTATATACTTGGTACCCAAAGGTAGGAGGAGGGTGTCAGATCCCCAGGAACTGGAGTTAAGGCATGGTCAACCACCCTGTGAACTAAATCTGGATGTCTACAAGAGGAACAAGTACTCGAAACTGCTGAGCAAGCCCTCCACCCCCGGTATGTGTATCTTATTTTCACGGCTGGAATTTCTTGTCAACAGAGAGAAGTTCGGGTACTTCAGTGGATGTTTTTGGTAACAGGGATGAAAGCACTCCAACTCTCCAGTTCCCATCTGACAGGATTCAAAATCAAATCACAGCTTTTGCTTTTCTTTCATTCCTAATTGTCGAAAGGGTGCCTCTCCTCTGTGTTCTGTGTTTCGTTAGAAGCTATGCTGCAAAGATGGGCTCTTCAGGTCTCACCTACGCAACTCAGATCACACTTACTCGACGCCCCATCCCACAGTTTGTGGTGATTCTACATGGTGCCAAGTTACCAAACATAAGCTTTATAAATTTGGCAGTGGGAAAAGGTTTCTAAATATGCCATCACCAAGAATTACTCCAAAGCCGGGCAGTGGTGGCCCACGCCTTTAATCCCAGCACTTGGGAGGCAGAGGCAGGCGGATTTCTGAGTTCAAGCCCAGCCTGGTCTACAGAGTGAGTTCTAGGACATCCAGGGCTGCACAGAGAAACCCTGTCTGGAAACAAACAAACAAACAAACAAACAAAAAACTCAAAAAGACAAGAATTACTTAAAAATCAAATGTTCAGTGATTCCAAGGTATCTGGCTGAGGTTGCCCATCTTTTCTCAGAATACTTCACTCCAGTTTTGGTTCTGAGCACATAACCCACACTTCCCACTGTGCATGATGTCACACGACGTTAAAGGGCAACCAATTTGGCCAGCAACACCCAGCTCAAATTTGAGACTGTTTATATTACAAAGTGTAATGTTTTTACTGTACAAAGTTTCCAGCACTTATTAAAAATGGCTTAATTATGGAAAAGAAAGACTAGATTTTTTTCCTATTGTCATTCCTCCTTATGTAAGTATCCAATTACTTGGGGTGTGGTGTGTTAGAATGCTTGATTTTAAAAATTGCTGTTTGAGTGGCTGATGGCTTTTCTAAAAATTTCTTCAATGACTCTTGGCTTGGGATTAGGAAAGAACTCTCAACTTCTGAAATGGCTCAAGGCAGCAGTCTCAGCGCTGATGACTGTAAAACCAAGAAGTATTGACGATGGCTGCTGTGTCTGAGTAGCACATATTCAGCCATGTTAGGGTAAACATAAACTAGCAAGTTTAGCTCAATTAGCATAGAAATGTTTTCGTCTTTCATGGTGAAATTATGTGTACCAAAGAACTGTTTTAAAATAAATTCTTCATGATGGGTTAGCACAGGATGTTTGATTTCTGTACCCTACTAGATCCTTCAGCCGGCAGCAGGCTTGTCTTTCTGGCAGTAGTTCTAGATAAACCCTGGAGTGTCACATCCGTTTGCTGACATGCCTCTCATCTTCCCTACAGTTTGCTTTTCAGTGGTGGTGGGACTGGGAATGGGGAGGGGATGGGGTGGGGGATAGTGGGACGGAAGGGGGAGGGGAAGGGGAGGGGGGTAGTGGGACGGAA